>AYEL01076492.1:0-11669 GCA_000484575.1 Olivierus martensii
TAATAAATTTAATTTTTAAATTTTTAATGATAATTTTTTAAATTTTAATGCATTTTTATCGAAAATATTAAAAATATTATTGTATTTATCTTCAAATAGTCAAGCTGGCTAAGTTAAAAAATCTCCATTTTTCTTCTGACCCCTTGTAATAAATTAAAAACTGATAATTATAATCTTAAGTATTGAAAAAAAAATAGTGTCTAGTAATTTTGATAAAATAAAATTTATATTCATAAACTTTTATAACTATTATTATTATTTAGGAAAATGCCGAAAATTGTATGCATGCTTCTTATTTTCTAAAGTAATCTACTGAGCTTCAAAGTGCAATTGCAGTACTAACTCAAAGTGACTTCTTTATCAGATTATAACAACAAAACCAACCATAAATATTTTGAAACAAAATACTGTGCAATGTTTATTTTAGACTATAGACTATTTTTTAAGAAAACAATAAACATTTATTGAACAACTGTTCGCCATTATGTGGTGTATTTATTTAATATACCTTAATATTTAACAATCCAGCAATTACGTTAATCAAACATTTATATGTTAAAAGTAAATAAATGTAGAAGTAATTCACATTTCTTTTTACGGATATTTTACAAAAAAAAAAAAAAATCAAAAAAAAAAAAAAAAAAAAATCTGTTTTTTAAATATTTTATAAAAATAATATTTAACAAAATTTAAATTTGCGAAATTTTTTATAGTTTTACTTTCGATCAAATTTTCCTTCTTTTAATTTTAACCAAAGAGACCAAAATAGATAGCCTACAATATTCTGTCCCAATAATGTGCTGCATTTCGTAGCACATTTTCCCTATACAGTACAGAACGAACAGTATTTACTTTTTCACGCTTTGAGACATTGACATCTTTCCTTCTTCCTCTTTGAAAAAATAAAGCATATTAAAATATAGCAGATTAAATGACAATATGCAAGATTGATTGAGTTATTAAACATTTAAAAACGTCTATTTTTCTTCATGTATGGTCTCGATTTAAACATTTTGAATACATGAATTAGCTACAGTACTTGATAATTTTTAAATTGTTCAAACCGGTCCGACTAGTTGCTAGCGGGACATTTTATTGCATATTTAACGTAAGTTTTGCTTCCTGATGAGTTGTACAACTTCTGCAGGAAATGCGTCACATTCTTAATATTATACAAATAATTGGATAACAATAAACATTTCGAATCAAAATATACTTATTATACATTATTAATTTTAATATAACTTCTGATGTCTGTCATCTAATTATTGTATTTAGATATTCTACCTGAATTCAGTCTTTTAGATCAATATGCATATCACTTTTATCTATTTAGGCCAATATTTAACTAAAAACAAGCATTCAACTAAACATACTTTAAAGTTGAGACAGTTCATTTTCGAAGAGTGAATTGAAGAATACGGTATCGAAATAAAACTTTTCGTGTAATTCCTGAATTTATACTCGCGTGTACTAACAGAGAAAGATAATATTGCTGTTATATGCATATATTTACTTCCATATTTTTCAAGATATAAAAATGAAGGCTATTGAAAGAATTTAAAACTCGAAATTCATCATTCCTATTTAAAGCGTAGCTTAAGTTATTTTTATGCAATCAAATCAACAATTTGTTATTTTTAAATCTGATGTAAGCATTAAAACATTAAATATTAAAATAAACATCGAACTTTAGGCTAATATAATTTAATTGTGTGATTTATAATAGAGATGTTATTACAGTACAGTAATTTGACGTGAACTACTTAGCTTATGAATTACGAGATGTAAATATCTATTACACATTATCATTTCTGAAATATATGTTTTTAAATTTGTTTTTGGAATGGAGTTTGAACTAATCAAAATAATTGTATAAAAAGCAGTTCTATAAAACTTGTGCAATTGAGAGATTGTTGCATAATTATTATTCAGTGCAATAAAAAAAATAAATAAATAAATAAATAAAACTGTTATCAGTTTATTTATATCATATAAAATTCCTAGATTCCACAAGTGATAAATTTAAATAATTTTGTAAATAGATATTTAGGAAGGGATTATAAAAAATTATTTTCTTGAAAAAATATAATAATTATTTTTTAAAATAAATTGATGTTTATTAAAATTAGTAATTTAAAAATCATTTTAACTATCCTGAAAAATTCAAGTATCTTAAACATTAAAGATTTATAACTAAAATAAAACAATTTTTATCTGTAATAAATTTGAAGGATTCTATTAATTTGTTTTGTTTAATCGAATAAAATTTTAACATACAGTATTTCAGGATTAGTTTTTAATAAAGTGCAGAAAAATGTCTAAAAAAAATGTTATTTTTCAATTATATCATCATATCTATAGATCTAACTTATTTCTTTATCGTTCTTTATTTATCATTATATAAGTTTGACAATGCAAGATTTTTTTCAAGTTATATTTATAGTCCACAATAAAGAATTTTCAAAATACAATTTATTTCTTTAGTTATGATGATTTTTTTTTAATATAGACTGATTGCACATGACAAAATATTTGCGAGGAAAATAAATATCGTTTTTCTTTCCATAATTTTGAAAAATGAATTAATATATGAATAATAATTAATGTTTTTAACTTAAAAAATTATTCTATAAAATAAACAGCAATCTCGTTTTCTCATTTATTATATTGTTAGATTAAATATATAATACAGTAATTTATAGAGTAAAAGAAAGAGTATAATATAAATTACTGTATTCAAAAAAAGCTTACTGTATAATATTTCCAATATTTTTTGTAAATTATAATTAGAACAGGATTCATAAAAATATTTGAAATACTGTATATCAAAATATTTTTTATGAATAATGTTCTACTTTATCAGACACTTCCATTGTTTTTTCATCTGAATACAGGCTATGTTCCTACCAAAAAGAATGAAGTACATTGCCTATAAATAATTGATTAAATATTATCAAAATTTTTCTGTGAATGATTATTGATGTTATAAAGAAATGCTAATGATGTTTATTCTGTTATTGTCTAACATCTGAGCGACAATTCATTTAAGAATTTAAAGGAGAAAACACCCGCTTCTTGTTGCGGTAATATAATACAATGCTGAATGAATGTTCTTTCATGGTTATCAAGTTTCCAGTTGGGCACGCTTTAATATGATTGGAAAGATTTCAAAACCTTTTGAGATATTCAAATCAACAATATAGTCTATCCCTCATGAGATTTTAGTCTCCTTACAGACGGCTAAGTCGAAATGTTGAAAATTATCCCAAGAACTGGTCAACTAGTATTGGTATTTTTGGAAAAAATAAAATAAAAATCAAAAAGTTTTAAATAAAATTGGCTTATTTATCATTTAGATAAAATATATTTTTTCTGAACAAATATTTTTTAATGAAATTTTGACATTAAAGAAATTGATATTATTTTCTCTCAAAAATTTTTCATTTCTATTTAAAAATATTTTTGAATTCAAATATTTAAAATAAATTTAAAATGAATATTAAAAATAAAAAGTTGTGAGATCTTTAATAATGGGATAAATTTTAAGTTATCTCTTGATTCTATTGATAAAGTTTAATCGACTACAGTATTTTAAAAATAGTCGATTAAACTTTATCAATAGAATCAAGAGATAACTTAAAATTTATCCCATTAAAGTCTTAGTTATCAATTGTTTTTATAGTATATTATTTTGGAAAAGAAGCAGCTAAGGATGATTGTATATTATGAGTTCCATCCCAGCGAATGCCAATCTTCATCAAATTTCGTCTAAAGAATGCTATTGACTAAAATATTAATCGAATCAATATTCAGACTTAATAATGATTGTTAATAGGCAATTTATCAAGTAATACATTCTATCAATATACAGTTTAACTATTTACATATCCATTTATTCTTGTAATTTTGAAAAAATTTTAATTACTTTTCAAATACCTATAATTACGTATATATTCTATTTGGTATGTCCAATCCTTAAAATGAATAAGGGTGGAAGAACCTAAGAGTTCATCAGCACTTATTGATATTTCTTTTCCTTTTTCTATGCCTTTCTCCTTCCTTTCTTTTCTTTCTCTTTTTTATGAGCTAAACACTTCGTATACAGCTCAAACTTTCCTCGTATATATGTTGCCAAGGTCTAATGATGTAACCAATGACTTTACAACCTACCGAAACGATAATATTGATGTGATGTCACTTATTACGTTATAGACTGTATTCATCACGAAAACCTAGCCACGAAGTACAAGAAGGAATGACAAATCATTTTTATAAATAGACATAAAATGATTTAGCAATTTAATAAAAAGCTATTTGTTTAAACATAATTTATTTTAATATCCATTATTCCATTAAGACATATACATATTTTGAAAAATACATTAATATTATTTAAGATATCAGTGAATTTTCATTATAACCGTTTTTCATTTTTAATCAAATCCAATTCTTATTTTATTTTTTACATTTCGAACAACATAAATATTTTCCTTCAACAAGCAATAAATGTTTCACCATATTTTCTTTTCTTCGTAAAAATGTTCCACACTTATAACAAATGTAGCATTGTAATTCTTTTAAAATTTTTCCGTTTTTTTGTAATATTGTTATTGTTTTTTCATCTATAGATTTTTGTATAAAATTTTCAGTTTTGAAAAGAAATTTATCACACAATGTACAATGAAGAGATTTGATTATACTCTCGTGTAATGCAAGCATAAACATAGAAGAATTACTTATTTTTAATTCAATATCTTTAGAAAGATAATTGCAATTTGAACAGAATACTTCTTTATTTTTAATGTGCATTAAAATGTGATAATTTTTGTATTTTGCACTATTTCATAGCAGATAATGCATATATAAAGAAAGTGTTGTAATATCTTATCACCTAGATGTACCTTGCATTGATAATTTCTGATTATTTCACGTATGACATCAGCACTTTTACAATAAGTAGTTTTACATTTACTACACATAACGTCCATAGAAGGATAAACGTCCAAATTTTTCTCTCGATTTGTTTCTTTTTCAATTATCATAACACATTTTTTTCTGATAGATTTCCTTGCGAATAATTTTAGAAAAAAATTAAAAGGGTTTTTAAAATTATCATGTGTTTTTGGTAGTTCATATATTATTTCGTGTTTTGATGAAAATATATCACTCTTCCATGAAGACAAGAATGAATTTATGGAATGCATACTTGATGACTGTGTTTCATCTATAGATGTTATAGAAAATATCATCATCATATAAAATATATAAATTTATAAAATAAATTATTCTAATAAACATTGCTACAATTTATTTAATAGAAATATTTATTAATTTGTAAAAATTCTTATTAATAAAAATTGAGTTTTTAACTATAAATATATTAATATAACTCTTCCTATTTTGACTAAAATATTATACAACATGTGTTAAAAACGAGGTCAAATAAATAATTTTTAACATCCAATGGAAATATTATCCGACTCATTTTGAAACATTGAAATACTAGAGTGTAAAAAAAATAAATTTTTCTTGATATGACTAACTTCAGTTTATTTCTAGGCCAAAAATTTTATAGAAGCTAGTGCTACTTTTTAATGAGATAAAATAATTTGTTAATTAGTAAAACTGCTTTTTTATAGAGACATTAAAAATTTAGACTTATGTTAATTCATATCTAACGTCATTTTCATTTATTGTATTTAATTTCATAAATTATATGTAATATTTTTTTGTCTAGAGTTTTTAAGAAACTCTACATATAAGACTATTATGTTTACTAGAATGATTGACTTATAAAATTTATTACTATAATTTTCAAAGTTCATTCATAAGAAATCTGAAATTTAATCTATATAACTATCAGATAATAAAATCCAAAGTTACAAATTTTTTTCTATTTAAAATGAAGTTTTCCAAGATGATGACAATTTTAAACATCAAAGAAAATACCGAAAATTTAACAATAATTCTTATAATAAGTTTGAAATATTTTATACAGCAAAAATCTGTTAACATAATTTTTTATTTTATTAAAATGTAGTAGAATATAGTATAAAATTTTATACAATTTATCTATTAAAAGTTATAAAATTGTATCTAAATGGCGAAAAATTGTTTTGCTTTTTATAGTAATAATATCACTTACAGAATTTACTGAAAATTTTTCAATGTTATTGATAAAGTTTGTTATTTTTATAATCTTAAATTGTCTGAAGATTCAAAATTCTTAATAATAATAAATATAATAATATATATATCTGAAAATTAATATTGATTTGTTATAAAATATATTACTTCATTACCTGGCATCGCTATAATTGGTTGTAATTTTTTAGTATAATGAGAAAGATTTTGATTCGTTGAATCACTAGAAATGTTTTCAGTTTCTTAACAGAGATTCAGATTTATTATTTTCGTTCTGACTATCATTTTTTAACATTCTTTGATGGGAAGTCTTATCCCTTTCATCGTTTTTCGTTAAGTTTCCTTCACTTTCAAGATTCATTATTTGTTTTTCAAATTTAAAATTATTTTAAAAAATCTAAAGCCATATTAGTAAAAATAATCATTATTACATAATTATATAGAGAGAATTACTATATAAGACTATTTTATTTATTTTTAATTCAGTAAATGACAAATTTTTATACATAAAAATAACTTAAGTTTATACTTCATACTGAAATTTATTTATCCACTTATAATACTGAAGCTTATCTTTTTTATGCAGTATTTATGGGTTAATATGCATAAAATTAGTATTTCCTAATATATTACATCTCAAATATATATTGAGATGTTTAAAAGTATATAGATAAACTTTTTCCGGTGATAAGTAACATTTATGGTATTTTTTTTTTTATATAAAATATCTTTCGAATGAATTCGTGTAATAATTTCACTCGTGTGGTAAATAGTTTCAAAGATCAAACAGTTTCGAATTTTTCAAGTTTCAAATGCCTACGATATCTTTTAATCGGATTATGTGTATACTTCAAAATTAATAAGCATGTAAATTATAAAAATGGAATGATTGTATAAAATTTGCATGATATGCAATATTTTGTTCTCGAGATATATTTCAGAAGGATTGACAAACAAAAGACAAAATATAATTATGTTATTTATTATAAAATACAATATTGTAGATCTAAAATATTTTTAAAAGAATATATTGTTTTTGAACAGCTACCTTCGTTATGAGATTAAGAGAACAACTGAAAATTTATACGTGTATATACAATATATATATCTAGCTTGGATAATAGTGGATGATTATTTAAAATATGAATTATCTGCATTGTTGGTTCTTAGATATCTTTCAAATATAAAAAAGAGACAAAGTGGATACATAATGGCATTTTTTTTACAAAAGAATGATAAAAATCCTAATAGAAATTAAAAAATAATGCACCATCTTCAATTGATTAGTTAATTCTTAGTTTATTCTGAATTTAACACTACAAGTTTAACTTTACTATAATGATTATATTATAATGAAATACATTTATTATTTAATTAAATTTATCATTAATTGGTAGCTAGTCAAAAAGATCTAACTTGTAAAAATCAAACGAACTGAATCTGGATTTTTCTAATCAATCGAGAAATAGTAATCAATAATTTCTATTCTACTATCCAAAAAAAAAAAAAAAAAAAAAAAAAATCACTCGAGAAATAGTAATCAATAATTTCTATTCTATTATCCAAAAAAAAGAATAGATTCAGTTTAGTTGTCTGAGAGAGAATTAGTATAATAATTAGTTAAAAATAACGGAACAGTAATTACAAAAATATTTCTTTGAAGTCAAAGCACGACAGATAAATGAACTATCGACTATCAACCATTCATAACCTAGAATTTTTCAAAATAAGCAGTATATCTATATACACATGTTCTTAAAAAATCTGGCCAAATTTAAATCGCCGATGTGCTCATAAAAACAAAGCAAAGAGTCCATATAAACATGGATCCAGATATGTTTCATATTCTTGATAAATATAGTATAAAAGCATACAATTACTCCTTGTTATCTTGAAAGGGAATACAATTTAATAGGCCTATTAGTCTCATGATGGCTGTAGTAAATTGTGGTTTGCAATCAACTATAACAAAATAAACGAACTGTATATATTAATATACTGTGCAAGCTATTGAAACAGTCTGTGAATGGCGTAGAAATAACCAACGATTTTATTCTCTTTTGCTGAGTTACGTTTATGAATATGTTTTTACCCTGTGTTATCTCGAGAAAAATCATTTCTGAAATCATGTTTTATATGGACTTTTTGTTTTGTTTTTACGAGTAGCATCTGTGATTTAAATTTGACTAAACTCTTTAGAAACTCTGTAAGTTATATGAATATACGCAAATTCAAAGTCAAATGACCGGATTAGTGTCCCATGTCGTTTTTTTTTTTCGGAGAATATACACCAATCGTTTAAATTATTAGCAATATAGTAATTATTTGTATTATGGTGCTCTCCTATAATTTTTTTCTGGATTCGCCACTTTATAATGATAATTGCAAAAACAATGAAAAGAACACACAGTGGTAATGATTGAAGTTGATTTTATAAATAATAATAAATCTTTATTACGTTATTTGAGATTTTACTTTACATAGTCCATATTTTAATAAAATAAACCTTCAACCATAATTATATCTAATATATTGAAATATTTATCTTTTAAAGAAAAGAAGATATAATCTGATAGTATAAAGTCAATGGCGCGTTTATCACTAGGGGTATTAGCTTGTGCGCTTCAGTTCTCAATTTTCAAGAGCACCAAAAATTGAGAATTTTTATAATATTAAATTAGATATATAATTCATTTTCTATTATATTTTTGATTTCATCTAAAACTGTCGAAATGTATAATAATTTTGGAATAACAATGGAATTGGAGTTTGAATTTTCATTAGCATCTTTGGAATGGAATGTATAAATTTTTCATATTTTCTTATATTGTATATTGTTTATCTGTTATAAATAACAAAAATATAGATATATATAGGAAAACATTATCATATATCTATATCTTATATATAGGTTGAGAATCACGGTTATAGAACACTGAATATCACTCAGTTTAACCATTTAAAAATGCCGTGCGTTCTGAAATTTACTGCGAATACATTTTGAACTACATATTGAATTGTGATGAAATATTCAAGAAGTCAAATAATACAAAATATCTACGACGACACAGCAAATATATCAGATTATGTATAATTGAAATATCGGACGAAAAATTCTCTGTAATAAAATATTTTAATATATTATTTCTATAAAATTTATCGGGATGATTAAGATCATTAAATTTGAATTTGAGCAGAAGTTCATATTTTAAAAATGGTGGACGTTCAAATTTCTAAGGTCTCATATAACGGTGGTCTCAAACTCAAAGTCGGCCGGATGGACGCGTAGTAAAGTTGTAGCTAACAACCTTTGGAGGATCGGGGTTTAAATCCGGGTCTCAACTTCCAGTTTTTTAAGAAGCACGGCACGGCCCTATCCATCATTCAATCTTCCGGTTGATCCAATTATGGGTGTTGGCCAACGCTCTACAAATGGCTGCCGCCAATTAAAGTATATCCTTTGTGCGATATGGTAACTTAACTCTCCAGTTTTTTAAGAAGCACGGCACGGCCCTATCCATCCTTCAATCTTCCGGTTGATCCAATTATGGGTGTTGGCCAACGTGTGATGGGCTCTACAAATGGCTGCCGCCAATTAAAGTATATCCTTTGTGCGATATGGTAACTTAACTATACTAACTTAACTTGAACTAGAAGGTTAAATGATGCTGAAACCAAATTACAGGTTTAATGTTAGCAAATAGTAAATATTCTCATAAAAATCTATTACTTAATTTAAAACTTATTGGCGGAAACAGACATAGCATTGTGATCATCTATACCTTTTCAAAGAAAGATGACCTGCCTTATATGGCAAAGAACTTATGGATTGCAAAGGTCAAGTCATCCAATAGAATAGCCGGTTTCTGTTTCGTTCATCCAATAGCAGTTTACCTTTTATCGTCGGTAACAATTTGAAATGTCTATTATCTTTTGAAAAATTGTCGAATACTTCATATTTCATAGTTGTGCTATTAAATATTAAATTAAATCTCTAATCGCGCTTAACATTAAATAAATACAACGAATGATGTCACCGTCCTTTAGTGTCGGTAACAATTTGAAATGTCTATTATCTTTTGAAAAATTGTCGAATACTTCATATTTCATGGTTGTGCTATTAAATATTAAACTAAATCTCTTATCGCGCTTAACATTAAATAAATACAACGAATGATGTCACCGTCCTTTAGTATTTAGCAGTAATGGCGGATAGGTATAGCTGTTTGTAAGCAAGGTTAGTACTGTAGAAGACAAGGTTGTCTCATGCCGAAAAGTGGAACGCTGTTGTTTGTTGATGTGACGTCACCGTTGGACCAAAACAGAATTCGGAAAAAGTACAATTCTATTATAAAACCAAGCTTTTAAATATTAATAGGAAATAGTAATTAATTAAGTGTTAATAGCAATGATTTCACTTTATCTTCTACTAAATAGCTTTATTTTAAATCGAATATTAGAAATAAAAACTTTATTGTAGTGCAGTGGTTCTAAACCACTGTGCCGCGAAAAATTAAGAATTAATTGTATGTATGGGCTGGATATCCCTTTTGCAATCCAACAATGTATGTGGTTGGCTGGATATCCCTTTGCAATCCAACACTGTACCGATTCCTTAAATAGGGCATCAATCTCTAATTTCTGCCACAGCCAAAATTTTTGTCGTTATTCATAATTTAAAAATTAAGGAATAAAAATTAAATTAAAGTTATAGTTTCTCTAAAAAAGTCAAAATCCGAAGGTGGCGTTATAACTTAATAAGGGCCGCCATTTAATAAACCCGTGTAAGAGTGTCTGTAATCTGAATGTTATAAATAAGAATAAATAGAATAATCTGTTAATAAAAATTCGTTGTTAAATCTAAATTATTATTTAATTGTTAATAAAAATTTGTTGTTAAATCTAAATTATTATTTAAAATATTTAGGTGGCCCGCCAAATTTTAAAATATTAAAAAGTGTTCTTCAACAGAAAAATGGTTCTCAACAGAAAAAAGGTTGAGAACCACAGAAATAAGCATATAAAACACACAAACATCCAATTTTAAAATATTAAAAAGTGTTCCTCAACAGAAAAAAAGTTGAGAATCACTATTGTAGTGATTCAACATTTTGATTAGTTAATTCCAAATAATGAAATTTATTTTATAAAATGCCAATGTTTAACTACTTATTAATAAAATAAAGATTTGTAAATCAACTTTTGAATATCTTTATTCGTCAGATATTAGAGAATAAATAACATCTCGAATACTTCAGAAAAGACTGAACATTTTTAATCAAAAATATTATTCCTATATAATATTTGTTTAAAAAATTATTACAAAAATTAGTCAATTACATTGAAAAATGCTGATGAGTAAAAAATAATAATTTTAAAAATTTATAATACAGTTTACTGAAATTATATCATTTTGCAGACATAGATTACAACAATATTTTGTTTATTAAAAATAAAATTTTTAATATATTTTATAAATTATTATTATTTTTTTGAAATACTAGGAATGAATTTTTGTAATA
>AYEL01076493.1:0-15822 GCA_000484575.1 Olivierus martensii
TACCGTAAACTGGGGTGACTTAGGCCCATTAGGGTGGCTTTGGCCCAATTTTGGAAACGTGTTTCTGTTTTAAATTTATCGCCAATTTTTAAAGATGTAACAAAAAACAATAAAAATATAAATAAACAAATGTTTTTTATGACATCTTTAAAAATTGGTGATAAATTTAAAAACAGAAACACGTTTCCAAAATTGGGCCAAAGCCACCCTAATGGGCCTAAGTCACCCCAGTTTACGGTATTGATAATATAAAAAAATTCAGCAACTGAAAACTTCAATATTCTTTCACCTTAAATATCAACATGAAATTCGTTCATATTTTATTTAAATTATACATATTATAAATAGTTCGAGAAAACATAAATGCATTTCTTTAACATCGGTTTTTTATTGAAAATAAAACAATTTTGCCTTACGTGATGATTCCAGATAAACTCTCAATTATTTAATATCCTTTATTTAAGTGGACAATATTTTCTCATGTAATCTGTTTATTACATGAGAAAACATTAGATATGTTATCAAATGTTTCAGATTTACTTATGTAAGTTGTTATTTCTAATAATAATTTATTATTATTAGAAATAACAAGTTACATAAGAACCAGTTACAGGTTATTAAAATGGTTATTTCTAACAATAATTTATTATTATTACAAATAATAGTCAAATGAAACTTTATGGAATAAAACTTTACAGCCAAAATATGAAAGTGATTTGTTGTTAACTACTTAGTAAATTATCAAAAATGCGAAAATCTATATTTCAGAAAATTTCGGTTATGCATTATTCAAATATTACCTTTTTGAAAATTACACGTCGAATTCTTTAAGATTAACGTAATTAATCCAATTTACGGTCGGATGCACTATTCTTAATCTGCAGGTTAAAACAGGTTTTAATTTAACCTGCAGATTTAGCTGGCTGCGTTGCACGAAATCAAATCTCTAGGATAAACTGTAAAAAGTTTACAGAATAACTTGTATTATATCATTTTCAACGGGTTACTGCATGTTTAATTGCAACTATTGTGTAGGATTACCTTAAGAATGATTGTATGATTTAGACAAAAATGGGAAGAACAGTGAGCATATTTTGTTGTGAATGTAAGTTGGATTTTAAATCTATAATTTTTACTTGATGTATTTCGGATATTCATTTTTATAACAGAAAATGAATATCCGAAAAAAAAAGAAAAAAAAAAAATAGAAATTATAAATTAATAATTTATAAATTTTTGGAGAGCATTGTTTGAAAATGTCTTTCGATATTTTCTCTTTTTTGGAATATGCAATAACTGAATTACATATCAGACAAGAGCATTTGGTATTACCCATGGATAAAAGAAATCATGTTCCCATTCATCATGGAAATGATAAGTTTTAATTTTCTTTTCTACGCTCATAATTATGGCTAAAAAAGAAAAAATTTAAATAATTGAAGAAGTTAATTTTTTAATAAATTTAACTATTTTAGTGTTGTCCGGAACCGAGTAGTATAATAAAGAAAGAAAAGACATTTAAACCTGTAAACGATCGGCCGGATTGGCCGCGTGGAAACGCTTCGGCTTTCCACTCTGGAGGATTCGGGTTCGAATCCCGGGTCCCACCCCTTGAAAATATTTATCATGGGGCGTGTTTGAGTCACGGGTCCCCCTTGAAAATATTTATCATGGGGTCCAATCACTGGGATTGGCCGCGTGGAAACGCTTCGGCTTTCCATTCTGGAGGACCCGGGGTACAGTCTCGGGTCCCACCCCTTGAAAATCAAATCATGGGGTCCGGGCGCCGGATAGGCCGCGTGGAAACGCTTCGGCTTTCCACTCTGGAGGACCCGGGTTCGGTCTCGGGACCCACCCATTGAAAATATTTATCATGGGGTCCGGGCCCGGTCCGTCGATCCCCGTCTCTTCCCGGCTGACACCTCCGCAGGAGTGGGCAGCATGTGGAAGGGCTTGTTTCGCCCCGCCACATAGTATTCTACCTGAATGGAGTGTGGTGTCATCCGTTGACCAATGAAAAACCTGTAAACGTATTTGTCCAACAAACTTTTGCTTATTCATCGAAATAATCTTCATTTATTGTTTTTGGATATATTATTATATTCTATCGATTTATCTAATCTGCTATTACTTAGTAAACGATAAAAGACCCAAAGAATGAAAACACGTAGGGACAACCTCACTTTTTTGTTTCAATAAAAACTTTATTACGTATTGTAAAGTGGAAATTTAACAAAAGAGTTGATTGGAGGCTTGAGATCGGCTAAAAAGCTTGTCGCAGCCCTGCTGTATGGCTAGATGCTGCGTCTTTACGTTGAAGTTCATTCTTGTTCAACTTTCTACGCTGCGTATAACAGTACCTTGACCATTCGTCAAATCGGGGTATGAGCGGCTTATTGAAACTTATAGAATTATTTAGAAGCTTAAAAATCTTATTAGTGACGTTACGGTGTTATTTATAAGGGATTTAAGTCGATTTAAAGAGCTTATTCGATTTACGTCCTTTTTCAACTGAAGTTGCGAGTCTTGAACGATTTAACGATGTAAGGCGAGATACGATTATAATACGTTTTCTTTAATAAAATCTGCAATAAATATAATAATTATTATATATATTATATATTTAAATAATATTGTAATATAATAGTAAAAGCAAATAGTCGGCTGGATTGGCAGCTGGAAACGCTTTGGCTTTCCAGTCTGGAGAACCAGCGTACTAATCTCGCATCCCACTCCTTGAAAATATTTATCATGAGGTCCCGGCCCTATCCGTGGATCCCCATCCTTCACAATCCGGTTGACCCCTTCGCAGGGGTGGGCAACCTGTGGAAGGGATTCTTTCGCTCCATCACATAATTTGGCAAACAAATGACGCCACATTCCACCAGAATGGAATGTAGCGTCATCTGTTCACCAAAAAAAAAAAACAAAAGCAGATATTGTACTTACTTTTTAGACATATGTTAGAAAAGTTCTTAAATTTCTTTTACAATTAAACATAAATTTCTTAGCTAATCGTTAGATAAATGATGTAATATCCGCACTTCTATATCTGAAGTATATATATAAAAGATATATTTAATATCATTGAAAAAATTATTTTGAAGTACATTCAATCTTCTGAAATATATCTTGAATATTTTGAGTGAACTGTTAAATCTTTTATAAAATTCGGTATAAAAATAAGGTCATTACTATCGTTAATATCTACTATTTCTACCTCATTATACTTAACGACAGCATCGGAATTCAGTATTGAGTCTATGAGAGCGACGTATTACCAACTTTTGTGACGATATTAATGCGCAATGCAGAGTCGATTTCTATATAAAAGGTAACAGTTTCAATAAGAGCGGCATTTATTTCTATGTAATCGTGTCTCAGGGTCTTCAGTTTCTAATAAACATTTCAATATAATTTGCTTCGTTTGACGGCTAACCATGCAGCCTTCTGAGAACGACTTAAAAATCTTCTTTATATTCCATAAAGAAATTTTTAAGTTGATTCTCATCCATTTTATAACTTTTACAATCGATTGGAATGCGCAGAACCTCATTGCTCATGTGATCATCATATATATTATATATATGCAGGTTATTTACCACATGTTTAAAGTCACGTTAATATTGTAATTTCATTCGATGCGTATTGCTTATTTATTAAATCTCTCATTATTTAATGGCAATTTACTGTAACATCACGAATAATTTACTGGACTATATCATCGGCGTAGTGATATAAATGAACTTCAGCTCTCCCATTGACTCAATACTGATTTCTGATGCTATCGTCAGGTATAGTGAAGATAACTTTTTCGCTTTCTCATTTTAAATCATTCGAAAATAACAAAAAATACAATTCACGATGATTAGTTTTTTCTACTGTTTTTTAGTTTCTTATAATTAACTGAAGAAACAACAAAGTTTCTACTGTCGATAAATACAATTTATCGACAGTAATAAAGAATTTCCCTTTCAATAAAGAATTTGAAGATTAATTTAATAATTTAATAGTAAATAATATTTTAAATTCTGATGAAAATTCGTTTCCGTTTTATAGCATCAATACGAAAATAATTGGAGGAACATATATAACCGTTAGAAAAAACTTCGAAGAACTTGGAAGGAAAGTTGTTAAGCATAATTCATGGTTTCTGATTACTCCAATTTTTCTTACTGTTTTCTTAACTACGGGAATACAAAAAATGAAAATTGGTGTAAGTGAAGATGATTTTATTCCAGCCGGTGGTGTGACTGACACACACAAATCACGAATAAAAGTTTTGTTTCCTTTGGATACTTCTAACGAATTCGATTATTTGATCTTAGTTTCTACAGTACAGTTACAATTCATGCTACTGATAAAGGATCTGTTCTTCGAGAATCAATCTTTACGGATTCAATTTATCTTGATCAAGTAATTCGTAATTTTACTACAAATGGCGAAAATCCCTTGAGATATGAAGATATCTGTGCTAAGAAAGAAAGAAAATGTTTTCAAAATAAAATTCTTCTTCTTAGAAACGATATCGGAAAGATTGAAAACAAAACATTATTATTGAAATACCCTGTGGAAGAAAATAATGAAGATCATGGAATCCTTTCTTTAGGAGGAGTAATTGTTGATAAAAATGAATATATAGTTTCCGCTCAAGCGATAACCTTGTTTTATTTCTTGGATAGTACGAATACATGGACAGAATATACTGCCAGAATATGGGAGAAATTATTTATGGAAAGAATTGAAGAATTGAAATTTAAAAATATAAAGATTGATAAAGATATATCTATTTCAAGGGAACAAGCTGGATTTGATCTCTTCTTTCAAACAATGAAATATATACCTCCTTCAGCAGGTTTAATGATATTGTTTACGATTTTATCATGCTTATCGCCAGACTTTCTTAGAAGCAAACCATGGTTAGGAGTTGTATCAGCAACAGCCTCTGGAATGAGTTTAGTATCAGGTTTTGGTTTATTATCATATATTGGAGTGGCTATAACATCATCCACTTTTGTAGTTCCTTTTCTTGTTTTAGGTAAGTAAAATTTTTAAATTTATATAAAATCAAATTGTCTAAATTTTATACAAGTTTTTCTCTATTTTACATGACAACATTCCAGGAAAAAATATTGTTTTCCATGAATCCAAATTCGTATATTGTTTCTCAGATATTTTATATTATGAAAGGAAGATTTATTCTTGAGAACAGAAAATTTATATTACGAACTCTATTAAAGTTCTTTAATATAAACTTGATCTAATTATCAGTATTTTTTATGATAACATTAAATGATGGATTATTTTAATATGTTTGTTTTGCATGGTTGTGCTTAACTATTTATTTAATAATAATATGGTTGATTTGTTTTAAAAAAAGATGGGGTATACTAATGATTTATTAAGCCATGTTACTCATGGTTTTCAAAATAATCTTTTTTCTGTAAAATACTAATACTGTATTGTGTTTTTAACTGATGTTTGTTAATTATTAACCTAGGCGATATCATTTCATGAAACAATTATAATGATGTTGTAGAAAGTCCAAAGTATGGGACAGAGATTAATATCTGACTTTGTTTTCATAATGTTACAAATGTACTTTTAGGACTCGGAACTACGTAATTAAGAGTTAATCCTGATAAAATATAAAGAATATTTCTAAAAAAAATGGTTCTTCCTGCAATTAAAAATTCATTAACTATATTGTATTATATCAGGAAATTTGATTTTCGCTCTCAAATGGAGTATTTTCATTCAGAAGTTGAAATGTTGAGATGATTTACACCTCAACATTTGAATTGATATTTAGAAAGAAATTTCAAAAATTTAAGTGATACAGTATTTGAATATATCATTTTTAATTATTTTTTTCTACAAGGAATTGGTATGGATGACACATTCGTCATGTTATCTGCGTGGATGAGAACTGATTCAAAAAAGTCCATTGAAGACAGGATGTCTGAAACTTACAAAGAATCTGGAATTTCAATCACCATTACTTCTCTTACAAATATTGGTTCATTTATTGCTGGTTACATATTTTCTACTTTACCAGTACTGAAGTTTTTCTGCACTTTCATGGCTTGCTGTTTAATATTTGACTACATTTATCAAATTTCTTTTATTGGAGCATTTTTAGCTATTTTTGGAAAAGCAGAGGAACATCGTTTGCATTCTCTTGTATTCGTACCACTTAAGGACACGTCTTCTGGTGAGTAAGAATAGCAGATATTTTAAATTCAGTTATTATAGTACATTACATAATTTCTATAATATAAAGATTAAAATAATCAAAAAATATATCGTAGTTTAAAACAGAATTTAACTGTAATTTTTTATAGTTTTCTGTATAAAAAGAAATGTCACAAAGAAAATAATTTATATTTATTATTATATTATATTCTACGAAATAAATTCTTTTTTCTTAGAGTATAGCCAGATAAGAGGTTTTGTTAACGAATTTCTTTCACTTGACATCCTACCAACACCCCATTCATGACATCAATATGTGGAGTCTTTAGGTATCTAAAAACTATGAATATATCCTCTTAAAATAGAAACATTAAGGCTTGTCATCAGGAGCAGTATTGTTTCAGCACGGTATACAATAATTATATGGATGTACAACAGTTTCTGGCCATAAGAATATGGCATTAAATTTCATAGAATTGCAAAATTATATTATTTATATAACTGTATTCTATTATAATACAGGACATCAATCAACTTCTTTTGACCAAATTTGAAATATATTGCATTCCTCTCTTAAGCTTCCTAATCCTAGCTAAAATATTCATCATAACCAGACCAGCAATAGCAGGAGTATGTGTATAATGAAATGTAACGGCATGCTGTCTAGACCTTACTCAAAAATATTATACTCGATTTATTTTCTATGACTTTATCTTAATAATCAAATATTTGTCAATTTTATTTACAGAAATTTATTTCAATTAATAAAGAAGGTATATAGCAATGGTGGCCAAATGCGGCTCCATACTATGAAAGACAATAGCTAATATAGAGAAAATACCTATAAAATTTTAAAAGTATATTTGTAATTTGTTTGTTTATTGTAAAACGTAGTATGCATGTATATAAAGTAAATGCATGTGAAATACATAATAAACAATTTTTGAAACCATTGTCAAGATTACTAGAAAAAACTGATATGGATCTTATTGATCCTGAAAGAAACTGGTTGTGGCTCTCAACTATTTGAGATTCTCTTAAATGGCTCAAAGTGAAGCTTGGCCACTCCTGGTATATACTGTAGCTGACGAAACCCACAAGCAAAAATAGCAATCACATAACACCATCTAAATTAATCTGTCATTTTTTTAAATTAAGGCAGTCATGTAAGGAAATGGCAAACCATTTTAATATTCAGATAAGAGTTATACCCTCTCTAATGATAAATTTAAAAAAATATATTTGTAATTTGTTTGTTTATTGTAAAACGTAGTATGCATGTATATAAAGTAAATGCATGTGAAATACATAATAAACAATTTTTGAAACCATTGTCAAGATTACTAGAAAAAACTGATATGGGTATTATTGATACTGAAAGAGACTGGTTGTGGCTCTCAACTATTTGAGATTCTCTTAAATGGCTCAAAGTAAAGCTTGGCCACTCCTGTTATATACTGTAGCTGACGAAACCCACAAGCAAAAATAGCAATCAAATAACACCATCTAAATTAATCTGTCATTTTTTTTAAATTAAGGCAATCATGTAAGGAAATGGCAAACCATTTTAATATTCAGATAAGAGTTATACCCTCTCTAATGTAAGTCTATGAGAAAGGAAATATTAAAAGATCATATATATTTAATAGCATTAGAATATTAGATAACTAAATAAACTTATTTTAAATTCATATGAATGTAAAACATTTATTGTTATGATTTTTTTTTCAGACAGAAAAAGGTTACTTCAAAAAATATTTTGTTACGTACAATCCGATCCTTCAGTTGAGAATAATAAGAAGTTGTCATTTTCTGTGATTAATTTTTGGAAGAAATTTAGCACATGGATGACAAAAAATAATGTAAAAATATTTATTACATTTTTATACTTTATCTACATAAGTGTTACGATATGGGGATTTAATAAATATTTCTTGGATGCTACATTAAACATTGGTCTTGTTGAAGGAACATCTCGACACAGTTATTTGAAATTGCAACAAAAATATTATTATCAATATCAGTATAGGTTACAACTATTCATCGATCAAAAACTTGATTATGCTGATCCTCAAGTTCAAATAAAAGTGGAAGCAATGATTGAGCATTTAGAATCTGATCCTCTTATTGCAAATTCTAACTTAACAGGATGGTGGTTAAGAAGTTATTTAAAGTTTCTATCAGATGAGAGAAGTGCTTTGATTCGTTCAGGATTTAACATGTCTGACTCTTTTGATTTCTTATATATTCTTCGTCGCTATTTTCTTAAAATACCAGTTGCTAAGCAGTTTAGACATGACATCGTTTTCGATAAAAATTATACGAGCATAATATGCACTCGTTTCTTCCTACAAACAAATATAACTCATGATGCTAACCATTTCTACAGCCAACTAACCAATTTTAAGAAGAAACTGCATGCAACTCCATGTTCAGTTATTCTATACCATCCACTCTTTTATTATTTCGATGTTATTGATTTAATACCAAAACTTTGTCGACAAACATTTTCTATTGTCATTGCAACTGTTTTCGTTATTTCGGCCATTTTCCTACCGAGCATCCTCACTATCTTCTGTGTATTAATTAGTATATTTTCAATTTCTGCTGGTATCATGAGTTTCATGTTTCTTTGGGGTGTAGGTCTGAGTTTTTCTTCTGTTGTTATTTTCGTTATGGTGATTGGAATTTGTGTAGATTATGCAGCCCATATGTCTTGTGCATATGAGACAGCCAAAGAAACCGATCCAAACCAACGTTTAGTTAATGCTGTCAGTTTGACATCTATGCCAATCCTACAAGGTGCTTCAACAACAGTCCTAGCTTTTATTGTATGTATATTGGTTCCTTCTAAGGATGTAATTGGATCTGCAAAGATTATCATTTTAGTATGTTTCATAGCTACAGTACATAGTATTCTTTTCCTTCCAATCATCATGTCACTTCTTGACTCGTTTTCACAAACAATTTTCAGTTTCAAGAGTTGTTCCAAAAAAAAATAAGTTTAAATTGGATACTATAGAGAATGTCACCATAAATAATGAAGTAAAGATTTCTCAGTACAACAAGTCGCACCCTCAGAATAATGGCTAAAACAAGAGTAAAATTTCGACTAATATTGTTTGTTTAGAAAAATTTTTATATATTGAACATAATTTTTATTATATTTATTGTTTTCATCATCAATTTAACCCAGTACAACAAGTTGCACCCTCAGAATAATGGCTAAAACAAGAGTAAAATTTTGACTAATATTGTTTGTTTAGAGAAATTTTTATATATTGAACATAATTTTTATTATATTTATTGTTTTCATCATCAATTTAATTAGTTTATTTGATGTAGATGAGAATTAACTTTCTGATTAACTTTTTTTATAATTTTTTTTTCTATTTTTGTAACTTATTTTCATTTTATTGTTTTAATAATAAAATATATTTTATTTTTATGTTTTCCTTTTCTCTCACGTTTAATATGTCAGCAAATATATTGTCTAAGCAAATGCTAAACTTCCATTTAGTAGACGATTGAACTTTCACAAAATCGTTGAAAATTTTCAATAGAAGCTATGTAGAGATGAAGATTAATCAATTGAACTGTGGGACCTGCGGACGAGCAATACAGGATTTTGGCCTACCAACAGAATATGGCGCGATAGTTATGGATAAGTAATCAGATTTTCAGATACCAACGACACATAGACTACGTTTGGTAACAAACAACTTTCTTTAATCAGGAGAGAGAGAAGTTTACCAATTTTTCTCGCCTGTAGAAATAATACAAGGAACGACAAATACCTTGAAGTATAGAACAATATAGGTGGTCCGTCATTTTCCGAGTTCTCGGAGATTTACATTGATGGAGGTGATGTTTAGTCCAGGATCAGTTCACTTTTTTGTTTTTTTTTTTTACCATAATGCCCCCTTTCCAAAAACAGACTCACAAACTTTCGTTTTGATCCTATGTGCGAAACTTTTGCAAATATACTTTGCTATTTCTTTGAACGAGAGCGACCGGCAAACAACTGTTTTTCCTACTTAAATCCTTTACTTTGATAGTGTCACTCAAAGCAAATAAAGGGTGCACTCTGTTTTCTACTACTAGCTACTACACTGCTATTTAAAAATCATTCTCTGTTTTCTCATGATTTCCTATAATCTTCTCATCTTCCTTCATTCTTCAAGGGTTAATCCTCAGAGTTTGTCCACTATCTCTTTTTAAAATAATAACTGTACTAAAGACACAACTTGTTTGACTTGAGCAACACTTTAGATATCCTTCATCTATTTATTACATATAAGCTTCTCTATAAACTGACAATTGAATAAAGGAAAGAAATAGCCTCAAACTCAATTCTGGATGTATATCAATAGATTTCTACTAGAACACACCAATTATCTCTCATAGACATTATCCTATTTACCTAGACAGAGGAAACTATTGAACTTTCATAAATAATTTGCAAACTTCTAACATCGAAATTTCTTTTTTCTATATCTCTATCTTGTTTCTTTATTTACAATACTTTTTAAAATTATATATAAATAAATGATGATAATGATGAAAGGCCAAATCAATTTTTGTCAATAAAACATAATATTCAATTATTAAAATTAAGTTCATTAAAGTTTTGATTATAGATTATGGTATTAAAACTTATTCATTATACAATTAAAGAATTTTATTAGTCAAATTTATATTAATTTACTTCACTTCAAAACAAGGAAAACGAATTTATATATGTCAAGAAAAACTAGAATTTATATATGTCCTTCAGAATTGTTTTTCTAAAGTTCAAAATTCATTTTATATAACTGGAGGGATTAACTGTAATATAAATGCATTTTACAACGTCGATAAAGAATAAATTAATACAGTCAAACCCCGATAAGACGCCACTATTCGTTTAGGGACGATTTTGGCGGCTAATCGGGGTTGGCGGTTTATCGAAAACACGTGTGATATAGAAATGAAAATGAACTTCATCAATGAAATTTATTAAATTTAATAAAATACAGTGCACTTATATTTAGCTTCCACTTAGCATTTCTAAAAGAAGCTGTATACTTTATAATAGAGTATACATATCATGCCGTAGGTTGCAGCATGGTGAAACGTTAATAAGACTTCGCATTATGTGACTAATCGCTATGGAAACGATCTGATTCTTACGATCAGTGAACCAGGCTTAAAGAGACACCTGATCAACCGTTAACTCCATCTCTCCCACCGACTGGCTACAAATGAATCCAGAGAGGTTTTAATACCCGCATATACAGTACTAATGAACTTCGGGATGTAAGTCACCTTACTTGCCCTATCGGATTAACGAGGACAAGTAAAATACCAAAAGGAATATTTGTTTAGACGTTTCTACTGGCGGATGGCGGATGGCGTGTTATCAGGGTTTTCCTATTCCATTAACATAGAGAAGATCCGTTCCGCCAAATTTCTTGGCGGTCAGAGAGAGTGGCGGCTTAACGGGGGGCGTCTTATCTGGGTTTCACCGTATTAACTTTGAATTTTTATTACAATTTGGGTTTATTGTTTATAGATATAGCAGAGTCGCGTTTTTACGAATCACCAATTTACGAACTACCCGTATTTTTATGAAAAATTTAGCTGGTCCCATAAAGTCCCTAATGTTAGTTAATGCCATTCCTATTTACGAACTTTTTGATGGTCCATACGAGTTCGTAAAATCGAGAGTCCAATGTATTTGATGTCCATATGATTAGCTAATATTTTTCTGAATATATTTATTGGGTTTTCTAGTTTTTACTTTGCTGTATAAACTTTTGGTAATTAGATAAACAAACGAAAACAAAGAAGCAGTCAAAGCTAAATGAAATAAATTATCTTTACACAAATATCATTTGATTACGAAAATAGCAATAATGTTTAACGAAATTCTTAAGACCAAATCAAAAATATCCAAACAATAATTGCATAAAGTTAAGTAAAACATATTGTGTACTTATATGAAATATTTCTGCAATTGAAAAATATTCTACGCATAATGTAAACTACTGTATTAAAAAAATAACAATAGCTATTTGGCAGCATAGATTCTATATTAGAATACATTATAACAGAAGTTTTCACAATTTGAATGTTTATATTTTCTAAACTAATAATCGTAGAGTAATAAATAATACATCATTAGATAGCATGCAGAGTTCCATTTATAAAAGAAGACAAATTTCAACCGTCCACTTCTTAATTCTTTTTATACCGTACTGTTATAAAGTTAACATAGAAAAAGAATTAACACAATATCAACTATACTGCAATCTACAACGTATGACTACGTCAAATGTCACTATTTCATGGCACTGTCACAATAGATAGAAAAAGGAGTAGGAAACATTCAATATAGTAAATCTCGAAGTAATTTTATCTGAAAATGATAATTAATACGATGATAAAAGTAAATAAAACATTCCGAAATTAGTTAATCTATCAGAGAATATTACTTAAAATTAAAAGAATAATTTTTGTATTTGTTTGTTTATATCACTAATTTATTTATTTATTTAATGTAGTGTTTACTAACCTTATCGGATTCACCGATTACTTTAAAGTACGAAAAAATTTTGCGAAGCATCAAAATCTATAGCATTTATATTATTCGACACAGTCTTATAAACTAACAATAAAATATGCAGGTAGTTCTTTACATATTTTTTATTAAAGTATATAATTTACCTGCATTAATATATTCATATTTAGCGGAATACTTTTGAAGTGTCAGCGAAACATAAATGTGTCCGCAGAACCCTGGTTAAGAACCACTGATTTGATATAAAAAGCTAAATTAATTTTGTATCTGAAAATATTATTTTATTGTTTGAATAAAAAAATTATTTTGTTTTTTTTTAATTTTACTTGTATTCAAGTTGAAATATTTCAATGGTTTTGATTATATTCTCGTAGTCAAGGAAGACTACGAGAATATCATCTTTTAAGTGGGTTAATTTCGAAATTTATATGAAGTATATCTGAAAAATTTTCAGAATAATAAATGATTCGTGGAGACAAACTATATATAGTACAGTGGACTCTCGATTTTACGAACTCATACGGATCCCTGAAAACAGTTTGTAAATAGAAATAGCATTAATTAACATCAGGGACTTTTTGGGACCACCTAAATGGTTCGTAAAAACGTGCGTTCGTAAATTTGAGGTTCATGAAAACGCGTATATATATATATATATATTTAAACAATGACAAAATTTCTTGAGGTAACAACACAAAATATGACATTCGATGCGAGAACTTGTAATTTTTCTGTTGACTTACTTCAGCAGGGATTTAACATTTATTATTATTGTCTGTGCTTCCATCTATCGGAATAGAAAAACATAATATTCAGGTGATAACAACTTCCTCTGTTTAGTATTAGCGTTAAAGAAATGGAGATAAATAAATATTTTGTCGTGATTTTTTAATGTCGACACAAACTTTTCTTATAAAGAAGAATTATAATTTGTTTAAAAACATATGTGGCATTTATTAATGTTATTCTGTAAAATTTAGATATATAACGATCTATATCTTATATTGTTTAATTTATTCTTTATGTTATGGAAAACTCATAGAACACTTTTTAGTCTAATTTCCGATGGAAATGTAGCATAATAATTATGGTATATTTGTGTGTCCTTCACTAATGACTTCTGAATTAATTAGTAGATTTCCATGAAATTCAGCAGTGATTTTCTACCATGAAAGGACACCACGACGCCTCACCTTCAATTACAAAGGGATCATTAAATACTGCATGATAATATTCCATTTTTATCACAATTTTAATTTATTTTTGCCAACGAATTGTGATAAATGTTGGCAGTGTAAGTGTAACATATTGTTTATCTGATTTCTTAATATAGGGCCATTTATCGTTGTATCTTGTCATGATTGCCTCCAATATGATGTCATTATGACGTAAAAATGGAAATTGTAAAACGCATCCGATAATTTATGATGCTATCGTGACGTGCATCTCACGGTGATATCATCATATCGGCGCTGTTACACCTTCATAACGTTTATGTTGGTTAAATTAAAATTAAAATTGAACAACAAAATGATACAATCGGAAAGTAGGCGACTTTAATTCTTGCTGGAACTGCTTTTTATTTATAATTGTTCTACGTCGATATCTATCCTATTACGTGGTGCTACAGATTAAGGAGGAAATGGAAGTGGATGAAGAGATGAGGGCTCAAATATGAGGAGATGGAGGAGATCAGCTGAAGATGTAGATGATTCAGGTGGAATTGGAAATTCATGTGGAGATAGAAGTTCAGATAGAGATTGAGGTGGAAATAGAGGAATATTAATTGGATGTATATATGGCGTTGAAGAGTTGAGTTTGAGATGGAGGGAGATGGAGTTGGAAGATGGAGGAGGATCAGCTGAAGATGTAGAGGATTCAGGTGGAATTGGAAATTCATGTGGAGATTGAAGTTCAGATAGAGATTGAGGTGGAAATAGAGGAATTTTAATTGGATGTATATATGGCGTTGAAGAGTTGAGTTTGAGATGGAGGGAGATGGAGTTGGAATTGCAGGAAGCAGAGGAGGTATAGTTGGTAGTGGAAGTGGTTTAGGATGAGGATGTTTAGTGGATATGAAGATGGATGAGGTTCAGGTACAGATGGATCTGGAGATGTTCAAGTGGAGATTCAGGTGGAGATAGTGGTGTAGGTGATTTAGTTCCTGCTGGATCGGAAGCAGCTTAAAATCACACAGATAAAAATATGCGACCCATAATCAAACAGGCCTCTAGATAATTTATTTCATGGTTTTAAGCTGTTTTCCGTATGTTGTGTAATAAGCAGCGAGGTGTTTAAGTGCCATGGTTACTCGAAAATCAAAAACCCCAAATATCCCCAAATATCACTCGAGATGATAACCATTTTTACAATCAATTGACCCATTTTAAGAAAAAAGTAGGTACAGCTCTATATTCAATTATTCTGTATCATCCTCTCTTTTACTATTTCGATGTAATTGACTTAATACCAGAAATATGTCAACAAACATTTTCGACTGTTTTTACAATTGTTTTCGTAATTTGTGTAATTTTATTACCTAGTGCCCTTACTATCCTCTGCGTGTTATTCAATATATTTTCAGTTAAGGCCGGTTCCCACTAGTGCGGAACCGCGACGGAAAATCCGCTGATGACGAAAGCAGAAAATCACACAGATAAAAATATGCGACCCATAATCAAACAGGCCTCTAGATAATTTATTTCATGGTTTTAAGCTGTTTTCCGTATGTTGTGTAATAAGCAGCGAGGTGTTTAAGTGCCATGGTTACTCGAAAATCAAAAACCCCAAATATCCCAAATATCACTCGAGATGATAACCAATTTTTACAATCAATTGACCCATTTTAAGAAAAAAGTAGGTACAGCTCTATATTCAATTCGAAATGGTAAGAAAATATCCATTTTTGTATGATAAATTCCATGAGAATTATAAAGACGTCACATTAAAAGAGAACAGATGGTCGCATCTGACAAGAAACTTTATAACATAATTTTTCCCAAGTTTAGCTTAAAGATATTATAGCTGTCTGCAATTAGATCTCCATTTCCTCTCTCCAGGCATAT
>AYEL01076495.1:0-103063 GCA_000484575.1 Olivierus martensii
ATAACGGACAACATTTTATGATTCTCCTACACGAATTTGGAGGTGTATTTCAAGCAGGATTTCAAGTGATATTTCAGAGGTGTTTTTTTCAAGTTGGTAAATTCAATATTTATTCAAATATACTATAGTTAAACACCGGCATTACATATTCGATTGTGATTAATAGTTCAAGTAAAATTAATAGATTAATCATTATACACCCGCCACTATGTTTTTAATTAATTTAACTCATGATTTTGATGATATACCTGAGTGGTATCCTAAGACATACAAAGAGCTGAAACTCAAAAAACTAATTAATAATAAATATACGTACAGTATATATTGATTTAAAATAGGTAAAAATTGTACCTCGAGTCCACGTGCTCGACGCAATGTAACAGCGACACCTTGCGGCAGCCTCACATTATTAATACACTAACATATAAAGCTTTAGAGAAAATTGCTTAAAAGATGAATGCTGCATCAAACTAAAAGTGAAATAACATTGCAAGGAATGATATCATACTAGTAATATAATATGAAATAAATAAACAAACAATATATATACATATACATATATATATAAATAACATAAATCAAGTAATATGAACTCTTAAATGTTATAAATCAACTGCTGCATTTGTTACTTTCAATACAGTGTGTTTGTTTTGTATGACAAAAAACATCATAAAATTATGCAAAACATTTTAGATAAAGTTGATTTTATGGAAGTTAGATGTAAGTAAATTGAGGAATGCATTTATTTTATATTTAAGTCTTTATGTATATTACTACTAAATAGCTAGAAAAACTGCTAGTATTAAATTAATTTTAAATTATGATTTAAAAAAATTTTAATTACTGTATACAGTATACTCATATATAAGCTGAGAAAGTTAAAAAAAGGAAATATTTAAAGGGAGATTTGTTTATGCAAATCAGTTACAAATTTAAAAAAGTTTTTAAATTTGTAAGATTGTCTGATTTAGACACACAAATTAATATAGATACATAATTCATCATATTTATTCTTAACAAAGATCTTTAATTTATTATTTAAAATATGAATATATATCATTGTATTTATAAATTAATACAATCACTCCTCATTTAATGTTGAAATTAGGTTCTCCGAAAACTGTGATTTTAATTGAAATAGCAATAACTGAAACCAAGAATCTCAAAAGTTTTTGTTATAAATTGAAGTTATATTTTTAATTGCATATTCAAAATGATTAACTACTTCAAATCAATTGTTAAAATAATATTCATATTATTTTCATATTGGAGGTCTCTTAAAATTAAATTGGTAGATTATTTTATGTGAATTAATTTTTCAAAAGGACTCTGCATTTTCCCAAAATATATGGTTATTTTTGAGATGAATCTTTTACATAATGAATTGTAATTTGCATTTTGTAGCATATGTTCTGAAGGATAATTTTTAATAAATCTCAACTGTAACAACAAACTAGATACCTCAGAAAATGCACCATATAAAATCCTTTGAATTATCAGGTTGATGCATCATTCATTTCCAACAGTAGCCATCTTGGATTATGCATTTGATGATAAAGTTCCATTTCTTACCACATTTCTTAATTTAACCAATGGGCATTTGGATAAAATGAGTAATAATAATTACAGTTTTAATTGTTTGCTCTCAATAAACAGTGCTAATGATAGTTATGATAGAATGATCTGTTAATATTAGTCTTTAGTACACTAATAATGTAATAACAGTATTAAACAATATTGATGGAACTGACCCAATATTCTGTAGATCAATAAGTCTATAGTATATTTTTAAAAAATTCTTCAATAAGATTCATAGTATATTAAAAATATTGCCCAATTTTTTTTATTGTCTTAGCATGATAAATTAAAGAAGGATTAAATCAAATGATGATATACAATGAAAACCATAGTATAAGAATTGTATCAGATTGGGGCTTTTTCAATTATATGCATGATTATACAATTCAAATTTTTTATTGAAGAGATACATTTTGTAACAATATATACTACTAGTTCTTCAAGAAATGTGATTAGATGTGACATGAGAGGATCATTTCTTGCTTTCTATTAGTACTTTGCATCAGAATAATTACAATAAAATGAACACAGAATTTTTGTCTTAGTTTTCATATTTATTCCCATAGTGAACTGGATTTTGAAAATTTTTTAAATTATAAAAAATTATCTATTTATTTTAATAGAAGAATTTCAAAACTGTGTTTGCAAAAATTCCACAATCATAAACTTTGTATGGTGAAAACAGTATACAATGAGAAATGTTCTAAGATGATTATATGATGAGAGAGAACTATAATTGAGTGAGGACAGAAGAGAATTGACTGAGCAGCTTCAGACATAATCTAGAAATGTAAATTATTTACTTAATTTTCTGTTAAAATTTGAAAAATTTATGTAATGTTATGATGAATTTATGATTGTTAGGTGATATATTGCTTCTGCTTCCTAGTCTATCATCTTAGTATCTCCTATACTGCTGTGAGGCCTGAGGACGATGTTGACAGGCATTGGCCTAAAGAGCAGTGAGCGGCACGTGTAAGGACGAGTAATGAGGTTCGGCAGATAGAACAGAGACGACGTTCAACATAAACAGTTTCCTTTATTAGAGAGAGATCTTTAACATTGGTTTTTAACAAAGAGAAGTACCTGAATATATATATCCAAAGGTTGATGATTAATACAACATTGATGTCGGACTCCGACACAAAATAGTCTTTAGTCCAAATTTTTAAGTCTTTAGTCCTTATTTCACTAATGGGATTTTCTGGAGCACACAGAGGATCTGGTGAACGATACTGATGTTTCACACAGTCGTCTTTTCCACACTCAAGAAGCAATAAAAAAAAATCTGAATGAATAAAATTAGGTAAAGGTGGAGAATAACGGACGACTTCATAGAACTTGCGGAAACTGGCATTGGTCAAAAAGTTGTATCGGGAAGGGCGGTGGACGGGTAGAACAAGAGTAGTAGTGGACCGAGTGCCGATCGAAGGCGGCGCGGGCTCTTAAATACCCGTGACCTTCCTGACCCTTATTCCCGGGCTGAGAACAAAGTTGTTTATTTCTCGAACATTCGTCGAGACAGGTGTCAATTAGCAACTATCTGGCAGACACTTGGTATAAACATTATTCTTCGATTTATTATTATGATGGACGAAGTTTGCGAGCTACAACTCGTACTGTCGTCGTATTTCTTTTCGTTTGTTTTAATAAAACGTCTCCCCTTTCCTTGGAATTTCCCCGACTCCGTCTCCGTTCAGGGGGAGCAATTCGTGACCCCCACAATACTCTCAACTTTCCAAAATGATCTGTCATTGACATGATAGATTCATTTTACCATAAAAAGAATTTGTCAATTCTCCCGACATTTAAAATTACATCTATTAAAATAAAACAATTACAGTAAAACCTCAATTTTACGGACTATAGGGGCAAGACTAGTTCGTAGAATCGGAAAGTCCGTAAAATCGAAGTAAAATGTTTTTATAAACATTAATTAGCATTTATACCTGTACTAATTAATTGACTTATGCCTGCTGTACTAATTAATGTGACTTATGCCTAAAAACTGTATTATTTTACATGAGTATTTAAAAATTAAATTAAAATTCGATCTAAATTCTTTGCTTCCAGCAATATTTCTATCTGTTTATATTATATAAGGGTGAGATCTAGTTAATTTTTAAATCATGATTGTTATTCTTATTTAATTGTGGTTTGACTATTCTCCTCGGAATTCTAGAGCATAAAGTCATAAGAAGGTTCCCTATCACTTCTGGAATAACTCCTCGACTATTCACGGCATTCTTGCGGAGAGACCGCAGTTGAGAGTTCGTACTGAGGTCTGATTTGCTTATGTTTTCGCCAGATCTGGGTTCTGGCCTTAATGAAGAAAATATCACTTCGTCCGATGGATCCATTTCCTGCTCAGGAGTTCTTCCAGGTGAGGGGTCAGGTCGTGTTTGATCATCCACTGATCCCTCTGTCTGCTCGAACCCCATCCGGGCTACTGCCGGTTTTAATCGGTTAGTGTGTACTAATATATTTTTCTTGGTTTTAGTGTTCTCTATTACTTTAGCTACCGTTATAGTTTTGGTTTTTGGCATCGAAACTTTACTTTGAACTCAGTGAATAATTTTCGCTTCAGTACGGCAATTACTAGCCTGTAAACCTGAGTGTTTGTTATTTTTGTTGCCCTTCTGTTTGTTTCTCGTCTGAAAAGCAGCGTTTTTCTGTGCAGACCTAGTTCCAACTGTTCGGTCGCATAGTTGGCCTCGAAATGTTATCTGAGTTCCGTCAGCTAATATAATTTTTGAATTATGTAGTGATATCATTAACTGCTGTTTAGTGATTATATCGTGACCCAGTATACCATCACTTGGTGTTTTTAAATGTGGATCGACGACATAACAGGTATGCTTGAATTTTAATGGACCGATTTGAAAAGTAAAATTGGATGTTCTGTATATCCGAATAGCATGTCCTGTAACACTTGATAACTCTGTTTCTAAACCTCTAGGTCAGCGATGGCGAACTTTTTCAGCTCAGGGTGTCAAAATTTTGAAAAATCGAAACATAATTTTCATGGCGTGTCACACATCACAAAAGTAAAGACTAAAAAAAATAGAAATATTTATAATTTGTAAGTTAATTATTTGTTAAATGGCATTAACGTAAGTAATAATATTATTATTAATAACCAACTCTGGCAGGTATGAAAGACAAATATTGGAATTATGAAATTTTTTATCTTTGAAGATGCGTGTCACCAAAAATGAGCTCGCGTGTCAGCACTGACACAGGTGTCATAGGTTCGCCATCACTTCTCTAGGTGAAACTATCGGTTTTCCGAGTTTATCGACGAATGAACGGGATAGCAGTGTAACGTTCGCACCTGTGTCAAATGTTAATTGGATATTGTGCCCATTAACCTTACATTTTAAATTCGGTTCAGAAGTCTTATCAAATCTCGTTCCTTGAATCTTTTTAAAAGTTTTCGTTTTTTTTCTTATGTTTATCCTGATGATCACTTATTCTTATTGTTGGAATAACATAAATTTTCAGCTCTCGATGATGTTTATTATTTTTCTTTTCCCGATCACATCTAAATTCGTCCTTAAATCGCCTGATTTTCTGCTGTTTCTGATGTTTATCGTCTCGAATATCTTGTGGAGCAGCATGTCCCGATTTGCTCTTAGATTTCTTAGATACGCGCTTTTGCGGTGAATGCAAATATGGATAGCATTCTCTATCCTGTATCAAGGACTGTTTCTGCGGCTGAGGAACGAAGCGTCTATTATTTTCCCGATGAATTTGATTTTGAGGAGCCCAAAAACGAGGTTGGTTTGTTCTGTTTTCAAACGGAATCCTCTTTCGTGGCGGCCTATAATAATCCGGTTGTCTGATCCCCGCTATATTATAATAATATTGTAGCGATGGCCATTATAATATGTAGTTTTTTTATTTCTAGATCGTTCTCTCGGCTGTGAGGTATTAGGTGCCTGTGTGTTCGCTTGTTCTTGTAATATAGCTTCTAGTCTGTCATGTCTGTCATTGAGTTGTTTGATCATCGTTTCTAGCTTTTCCGTCCTATTCATATTTTGCTCGTCTGTGTCCAGCTGTGGATCCCCTTGTCTATTAAAAATCGGTGGTGATGCGAATCTTGGCATCGGCCTAACATCATAATCCCGGGTCTGTGTCCAGCTGTGGATCCCCTTGTTGTCTATTAAAAATCGGTGGTGATGCGAATCTTGGCATCGGCCTAACATCATAATCCCAATATTCAGTTAAGCAAGGTTGTGGGTACCAATTACAAGGCGGCGGCCTGTAACATGGTGGATTCCAATCCTGTTCATAATGTGGAGGCGGTCTATATAATCTATAACGTGGCAATTCTCGAGTTTCGGTCAGTTTTATGGATTGTGTGGTTGTCGGCGGCCATGGATCCGTCCCTTCTGTTCGAGGTTCTAACTTCTCCAGCCTGTCGTTGATTTGTTTAATTGCTGTTTCTATTTTCATCGCTTTATTTGCATTTTGCTCGGTGGTGTTTCACTCAATGCCAGCGGCATTTGCTTCGCAAAATTCCCCAATTTTTCCCACATAGGGACGGGGTTTCGCCAGAGCTTGCTCGATGAATTCTTCACGCGAGGCGATCAACAAAGCCTCTTCAAAGGTTTTTGGATCCTGGGACATAACAGATCTCTTGATCCTATCATTAATCCCATTGATAAATTGAGTTTTCAATTTCTCATATAATTGTCTTCTCTGACATTTGTCTACTATCGCTTTCTCTTGTTCATTCGCACTTAATACTTCTATAACAGTCTCCACTGCGAGAGACTGCAATCTAACGGCATATGTTTGAACATCTTCGCCTCTCTGCTGTACGCATGTATGAAATCGTTGTAATCTAATTGTGTAAGGCACCTTGGCGAACCTCTTTATCATCTGCGCCTTAAAATCCTTATAATTCGTTAAATCCTTCATTTTAAAATCCCGCCATGCATATTCCCTGACAATACCTGTCAGTTTACACTTTGCGATCCCCAACTTTTGTCAATCGGTCCACGATTCTAAGGTGGCTATCTCCTCGATCATCTCAAAAAAATCAGTAATGCGTTGTGTCGATTCGCCCGCATAATTGGGGACCATACCCCCAAAAGCAGTCACAGGCCCGCTAATAGAAGTTGTCTCTGACCCACCAAAATCTGCCTCATTAGCCATCTCGAAGAGTGGAAAATTTTCGGCTCACAGATTCATCCTCCTCGGGTCCTCTTCAGGCTTAATTTAAACCTCTTCTACCCACTTCTGACACCAATTGTAAAGCACGCATAGAGGCCTGCATGCCTGAGGCCCGAGGACAATGTTGACAGGCATTGGCCGAAAGAGCGATGAGCGGCGCGTGTGAGGACGAGTAATGAGGTTCAGCAGATAGAACAGAGACGACGTTCAACATGAACAACTTCCTAAAATGCTGGGAAGAACAATTCGCAGGAACCTAACTCTATATTTCTCATAGGCACAATGGTTCAGTAGAAGAAAGGTTTTCAGGAACCTAACTCTATATTTCCCATAGGCACAATGGTTCAGTATTTATAAAAAAATTTATATTAATAGAACGAATACTATTATCGCGAATAAGGAAAATTGATTGTATTTACATGAGCACAGATGTATTCATCAGATTAGTAATAGGTAACTGTAGAAACATCACAATTACAAAGAAAAGCTCAGTATACAATATTTATATTCAGTTCTGTAAAAATTTCAAACTGGTACTGTTAAATTCCATATAATATTTTATTGTTATCAGTCACATACAAATACTACTATAAATCTTATAATTCTTAAAACAGATATTAACTAAATAGATATACACTAAGACCCTGCTTAATGCTATTTTGATATAACATTTTTTTTTTTCAAATATATTTTTTTATTGATTCACTTTGGCATGGTTTTTCAAACCATTACACTCATATAAATCCAAAATCACATGAATTTGTTTTTTTTGATATGCCTATGCTGTCTCACAGTACGTTTGATATCAGTGCAATGCAGTACATACAAAAGTTTGCTGTTGTCATAGTTCATATTTATGATCAGTCATCAATATTATTTTACAGTAATAAAAAAATAATAATTATTATTTTAGTTTTAACCTGAATGTTGCCATTTTGAATGCAGTTTGATATGGTCAAGGTCACAATATTTTCTCAAAACAAGTTTAGGCACTATTACAGAAATTATGGATCAGTTTACACAAAATGATCCAAATTTTGATAGAAATTCAAAAGCAAGATGAACTGTCATGGATGCAATGAGTTGCTATCAACAATTGTTTGCTGAACAAAAGAGGAAAAGGCAAACGACATTAGATGACTTCTTAACAAAAAACAAAAAGTGTCAAGTGAGTAAGAGTTTTCCTTATCACAAACATAAATTATTTACTCAAATATTTTTGATTTTCATGAATGTCCTCATCCAAACATAAATTATTTACTCGAATATTTTTGATTTTCATGAATGATTTGAACCTTCTTCATCATGAACAAATTATTTACTTGAATATTTTTGATTTTCATGAATGATTTATGAAAATACAAATCGATATGAGCATTAAAAAATGCTTATAATTAATGCAATGCAATAGTAATAATACATGTTACAAAATAAAAGTAAAAAAAATGGTACATATATTTTTTTATTCACTGTCCTGTTTCACCTATCCCCATTATTCACGTGTTAAGATGACCTCGTTTAATGCTGTTTCATTTAGCACTTTGCTTTTTTGGAACGTATCCTCTATGTAAAACAGCGTCTTACTGTAAATCTCAGATATAATATTTTTCATAATTTATGATTATTTCATTAATTTGGGTATAAGAATATTATTAATAAATTTTTTGAATTATAGAATATTTTGTATCAAAAATTACAATATATTCTTAATGAAAAAGAGAGCATTTAAAAATTAACAATTCTTATAAAACATTTTATGAATTATTTTGCTAATTATATATATATTTATAATTTTTTTATAGATTGATTCAAATTTTATTCCTTTTGTGGCAAAAGGACCTACTGCTACTCCTCCAATCAAGAAATATGAACCTCCTAATGGCATTTATATTGACAAAACAAACCGTTATGACAAAAGAGTTCTACCTCCTCTTACCCTGAAATCTGTTAGACGTAAATAGTTTATTTTATGAGAAAATGTGTATAGAATTAAGAATTTGTTTGTAAGTATTATTAATCTTTCCAAAGAAATTAAAAAACTATAAGAAAATAAATTGTCTGTTTTTAATTAAAATAAAATATTTTATTTTGATATTTATTCAATATACAATATCTTCTTTCACTTTAATTTTTCAAATTAAGAGTGGAATAGCTATATTAAAATAAAGTGTATATATATTATCATGATTTAAATTTTAAATGTAAATTAATTTTTGAAAAAGTAGTCTGAATACCCAATTTTTTATTTGATTTGTAGGGGAAAAATATTAACAATTCTTTAAATTATTTATAGTAAATATAAATAAAATTGTTTTATAGCTGTAAAAAATGATTATTTTATTTATAAAGTAACATCTAAGATATCAAATGTAGCTTTTTTTTTACAGTATGAATTTTATTAGTGTTTATTTAATAGGAAATGCCAAAGAAATTTTAAAAGAAAACTTTCTTATAACAAATGTGTTTATTTTTCATAGAAGCATTACTCATAAAATAAAAGATAAGAAATCAAAAGAAAAAAGTGCACAAAATTATTTTGTTGCAACTAATTATAAAGCAGAACACTAGAGTAAACAACAGATTGCCAGAATATAGAAATCTTGAGTTCAAAATGAGTCACAGAATAGCCATCTATTTTTTTTTCCAATTTATCAAAATAAGGATTACACAATTTTATTAAAAAATATCATGATTCATTATAGTGTCGTTGGGGAAAATGCATTACTACTGCAATTTCTATCCACTAAACAAGAATGTTTTTTTATTATGCATATTTAATATTTTAATTATGTTAATTACAACATTAATTGTTAAAATTAAATGGGTATGAGGTCTTAACTCTCTGCTTGAGAGCCTTTTTTCTTGTAATTATGCCATTTTTTTGTTTTATCCAGCTTTCTAACTGGAGGTTACTAAGTGCTGGGCATTGCAGTGCGTGTCATAGGCCATCAGATCTATGGTGGGATTGGCCGTCAGGTGAAAGACAATCCAGGCTCGGACTCTGCTTCCATTGGAAAAACTTTTTTGGGGTTATGAACCCAGAAATTGAATTCAAATCCTGTAGATGGTAAGCCAGCGCATTATTATGCCGTCTTCCAGCCAATTTCTATTATGTTACCTTTATATAAGTTTTATGAATGAAAAAAATTTTGGAAGAATTGCTTACATTCCAAACATCTCCATCCATTATTTTGAAAAGATTAAATAAAACATGTCACATTATAATTTTAATACAAAAAAATATCAAAAGTCACTGGAATGACATATCCTCTATTGAATGTCATAATAAAAATATCAAATATTGTAATCAGTAGTAATTAAGAAAACAATTTTGAATGCCCACATTTTAAAATAATAAACTATAGTTTATCTAATTTTGTTTCGAGGTCGACTTTAATAATTTTCTCTCTCTATTGAATTTTATAAAATAATAACATAATTTAAAAGTTATTAGAGAGATATCTCCGGAATTTGAATATTTTATGCAATTGAAGATAAATGCTTAATTGATTTGCCATCAAGATCTTCATTACAGTATTTCATTCTCCTAAATTTCATCAAAAATTGATCAACTAGTTTAAAAAAATTAAAGGATGGAATATAAATTATGTAACAGTTTATGGAGAACGAACTATTACTGTTTGTGGGTAAAGAAGAATCAAGTTTTATGATGGCATGAAAAATTTTTCGCACGGAATAATTATAACTGTTATAATAGTTTAATTTTATATGAAAACTCATTTTTTTCTTCTATATTATTAACGAAACTTAACGAGAGGTTGCAACAAATACCATTTTAATATTTGGATAGTTAAATCTGTAAAAAGTAGAATTAATCTTTCCAAATAAAAATTCGTGACAATTTGGCTACGTTCAGCAGATTCAACTGTTCTAAGTGAGCAGCTAAGTGAGCTGTTCTGTAACGGTAGTGGTTCTGTATCTGCTGAATGGCAAATAGTAACAGAGACTGCAGTTATTGAAAGAAAATGTTGCCGTTGTAAACACCGTATTTGCGATAACAGCTGAATTTTTTAACTCGGTCGTAGAACAGTTATATTCATATAATTTGATTGATATTTATTTGCTATTAAATTCTCGTGAAGCAATGCTAGAGCATCAATAGTATCTTACACCATTAAATTCGTATACTTTATATATTATCATTTTCTCCTTTGAATTAGTAACATCCATGGGCGCAGCCATCTTGAAACAACTCAACAAGTTCGATGGTAGCGCTACTTTGAAGACACGTCCATTAGAAAATCTCTCAACTGTTCCACAAGAGTTGAGTCTGCTGAATGCAGCCATTGAGATTGGGGAAGAGTTCAAATTTATAACAATTTGTGACAAATAGTTGAAGAGATTGAAAAATTCCAATTTTTGTGAGATATACAGTTAACTCCCGTCAACGATATTACCCCCATATAATGTGACGAAAAAATTGCAACATACTCACACAACGCTATAAACAATCTCTGTAATGCGTAGGATATTTTAACGGTACTTATCCGTTACTTATATTTATTGATTGTAGTAAAAACCAAACGATTTTATTTTGTTCCATGACAACTTTTCCGTCGAGTTATACGAATCCGCGTTTTCGGAGTCCAAGCTATTCGGGGTCTACTTGTATATAATATTTTTAAAAATTTAATTACCTGTATTCTGTTTTGTTTTTTATTAAAAGAAACTTCCTTTAAAACAATTAACATTCTGCAAAAAATAAAATAATATTTGAAACTAACGCACATCCAACGTTGCTCATATCTCATTAGCAATATTGGCAATATGTGATCAGTGCTGGAACTCAAGAGACAAGTTTAAATTTGCATGAAATAGTCTGTTAATGTATGTCTCGTATTACGCGATATCCTATAACGCGGAACTTAGCCCCCGCGTTTTACGGGAGTCCACTATGTTATAATTTATGAGCGACTTCTAAATAGAGCAGTGATTCTCAACCACTGTGCCGCAGCACACTAGTGTGCCGCCAAATCTTTGTTGGTGTGCCGCGAAAAATTAAGAATTAATTGTATGTATGTAATTGTATAAATCATATATATGTATAGTGAAGGATATCCCTTTTGCAGTCCATCACTGTACCGATTCTTATAAATAGGGCATCATTAGAAAAATCTAACACTCTAATTTCTGCGACAGCCAAAATTTTTGTCGCTATTCATAATTAAAAAATTAAAGAATAAAAATTAAATTAAAGTTATAGTTTCTCTAAAAAAGTCAAAATCCGAAGGTGGCGCTATAACTTAATAAGGGCCGCCATTTAATAATCCCATGTAAGAGTGTCTGTAATCTGAATGTTATAAATAAGAATAAATACAATAATCTGTTAATAAAAATTCGTTGTTAAATCTAAATTATTATTTAAAATATTTAGGTGTGGCGCCAAGTTTTAAAATATTAAAAAGTGTTCTTCAATAGAAAAATCGTTGAGAACCACTAAAATAGAGTATTTCAAAAGTTTGAATGTCTCACATGTTTAAATAAAATTACTGGATTAAAAGATGTAGTGTCCAGTCATTTTTGGTATTTTATCATCTTTAATAAATTTTGTGAAAATCTAATCCGTTCAAGTCATTAGAGCGGAGATAGATAAACGACATTTTCCTTCAGAAAATATGCTAAAAATATGGGCTAGATTCTGTTTTTCACGGAATTGCCAAATGTGATGTCATTCGACAGATCTCATCAAACTGGTCAAAAATTATAATAGAATCATGGCGAAAGCGGTACCGATTAGAAGATATTTCGAAAAATTTATCTCAATTGATATAAGAACCATGTACCGCTGCCATATTGAACGGGAAGTAAAACGTCACGTGACCATCATCGTTATGACGAAAACCTGCTATGGTTTTTATACCTTGTTTTAAAAGCCAAAAATATACTGGGAATTATTCTTACGATTATGTTACGTCACGTGACCATCATCGTTATGACGAAAACCTGCTACGGTTTTTATACCTTGTTTTAAAAGCCAAAAATATACTGGGAATTATTCTTACGATTATGTATGGTCAAAAAGTTGTATCGGGAAGGGCAGCGGACTGGTAGAACAAGATTATTAGTGGACCAAGTGCCGATCGAAAGTGGCATGGGCTCTTAAATACCCGTGACCTTCCTGACCCTTATTCCTGGGCTGAGAACAAAGTTGTTTATTTCTCGAACATTCGTCGAGACAGGTGTCGATTAGCAACTATCTGGCAGACACTTGGTATAAACATTATTCTTCGATTTATTATTATGATGGACGAAGTTTGAGAGCTACAACTCGAACTGTCGTCGTATTTCTGTTTGTTTGTTTTAATAAAACGTCTCCCCTTTCCTTGGAATTTCCCCGACTCCGTCTCTGTTCAGGGGGAGCAATTCGTGACCCCCACACTGCAGCAGATGATATTTAAGAAATGTGAAACTCCCAATAACTTTTTTAATAGAATGACACAAATTAAGATTAATAAATAATTTTCTTCAAACTGTTAGTTGTTTCTTGAGATCAATTAATAACTGAATATTCATAAATGTCATGCTGTTCTAATTTGTAAAATTTGAAAGTCAGCTTTCATCTGGGTTTCAATTTTTTATTTTTTTAGGAACTGAATTAAAAAAAATTAAAACTTATAAATGAATGATATATCATGAATATATGCAATAATTTTGAATATAAAATTTATTTAAATTTCTAGTATTATTTGATTAACTAAATGTAGTTTAGTTTATCTCCTGTAACAGTGTTATGGTTAAACTAATTTATTGACATTCATGGAAAACACAATCTGTATTCACAGTTAAAAAAAATATTATAAGACAACACTGTTTGCTAATGAGTGTATTAATTAATTAATAAATAATCACTAGACAGTAGTAACTAACACTTGTATTTTCAAATATAGTTAAAAAATTAAATATTTGACTTATATAACATATTAAAATGTTCTTATATAATACGATTTCAGTTCTAATCTTTACATAAACTAAAAAAATTTCCACATTTTTCAGGCATAAATTAAAAAAATGAAATAAAATTAAAGAAACTAAATGAATAGATTTAAATTTTATCAATTATTTTAATAATCACAATAAAAATAATAATAATGCTGTATATTCATATATAATGTTTCTTTTACTATCCATACTTTAACTGCTTTCACTTCTATTAACTATGCAGTAGTCAAAAAATAAAGCACTATTTGCAGTCAAGAATTAAACTTATTCTTTTATTAACTTAAATACGAACATTTTCGGTGCATAGGCACCTCTTCAGGTTTACACTACTTATCTTAATCAAATCAAGAGAATCGTATAATACCTATCGATTATAAGATTCTCTTGATTCGATTAAGATAAGTAGTGTGTACCTGAAGAGGGTGCCTATGCACTGAAAATGTTCGTATTTAAGTTAATAAAAGAATAAGTTTAATTCTTGACTGCAAATAGTGCTTTATTGTTTTGACTATAATGTTACTATTCATTTTTTCTATACATGTTTGATAGGAATTATTATGGTAACCCCCTAATGCTTAAGGGATTGTCCGAAGGTAGTAAAGTACATAATATGTCATCATATATATATATATATACATATATTATATTATGTATGTAATTGAAAATCTTAGGTATGTATAGTTTTTTTTTTGTTTAAATATTAAAATTTATAAAATAAATTTATCATAAAGAAAACATCGATTATTCGTTTATAAAAATCAGTGCGTGTGAAAATCATGAATTTCTTTTATAAATAATAATAAAAAATGATATTTTTAACAAATGTAATTTGAAATTTATCGATACGTATTATATTAAATTTATATTTCATCTACGCTTCACAGAAATACAGAATTTCAAATAAGAATGCAACGAATAGAGAATACAACATAATATTTGAATATTCTTGATATTCATTAATCCTCTGCAATATCATTTATCAACTGACGAACTTTTTTCCTATATTTTTTACTGCTGCTCGAATTATAATGCCAAAACACTTCATCAAATTGATGAACATCCCCTCGTGTAGTAATATCTATATTTTTCACTAAATCTCTTATTTTTTCCTTCAATATATTTAATTCATTTTCCAAATCTTTGCACTGTAAAAACAAAATTTAATGATTAAAAATAATCTATGGTTAAAATCTGATTTGATGATAATGCTATAAACTATATACTGTATACACAATATATAAAAGTGCATAATCAAGATCATATGTTTAAAAAATATGCTTCCTTCGATTGGATTAACTTGCGTGCGTTTATATGTATGTTTTGAAATAAAAAGTCTCCAAATGGAAGAAGAAAAATGTCGAAGAGAAATAAGAAAAGTAAGATTTACTCATCGAAAAATATTTAATTTTTTAAATATTAAAAAACGCAGTTCTTCGAATAACAACGATGAATTTTGCATTTATTTAATATAATAGATGTCGATTTACATGGTAATGAAAGCTTGAACGAAAGTCACTTTATCCAATCTTTGAAATTTTTTGGATAAACTGTTTTATAAATTGATGAAGATAAATTATTTATTAGAACACTTGATAGCTACGAAGCTTTAGAGGGCTGGATGGCCGAGTGATAACGCATTGGCGTGCCACGCAGGAAGACCCGGGTCTGGCATCTCCTGAAAAGTTTTTTCGGGATTCTGGCCAGGCCCGGCGATCCCCGTCCTTCACCATCCGGCCCCCTTCCACAGGTGTAGATATAGTCCCTTGGTTGGTTCATACGATTGTACTTTAGATTAATTTATGATTTATAAATGTGTATTAAATCTATTTAAAGAAGTAATGATTTTTAAATAAGTGTTGTCGATAATTGTCGCAATTAACACAGTGATGAATAATTGGAATGATACAGAGATATCCAAAAAAATTAATGGTGCTTAAAATTTATTTACTGTACTTTTGTTAACATTATCCTAATAGTATTTGGAGAAGAGATTAGAAAATACTAAACACTAAAATAATTTTCTGTAATCTAGATTTTGAAATTTATTCCTCATTTTATATAACTTCTAATCTCTATTTACTTGTATACTGTATTTTTTCGGAATTTATTTATCATGCAAATCAAGAGGTATATATAATTTATACAGAACTTTATGCGGCTAAAAATAAAATCTAGGTATGTTCCACAAAAAATACACAATATTTAAAAATTTTTCATTAAAAAATTCAAATACGAATTGAGGATGACGTTTTATTCTGCAGTCAATAGTGCTGAGTTAGAGATCATTTTATGATATTATTTCTTGTAATTTTGGCAATTTGTCTGCATTACATCTAGGGAAAAACTATTATAGTTAGACCAACAGGCTTACAAATTTATCAGTCGATAATTTTTAATGCAGTTTTGTTTATTTTTTATAAACCGAGGTTAGGTTAGGTTAGTTAGAATAAGCCGCCATATCCTCATGGGATATTCTATATTGGGCGGCGGCCACTTATAGAACCCATCACAGGCTGGCCAACACCCATGATGGGGTCAACCAGATGGTTAAAGGATGGGGTTCAACGGGCCGGGCCCGGACCCCTCCTGAAAAACTGGAGGTGTGGGATTCAGATTTGAACCCGGATCCTCCAGGGTGGTAAGCCAAAGCTTTACTCGCGGCCATCCGGCCGACTTTTTAGATCCAGATTTGAATCCGGATCCTCCAGGGTGGTAAGCCAAAGCTTTACTCGCGGCCATCCGGCCGACTTTTTATAAACAGAGATACAACTATTTCAGTTCTTTAACAATTTTAAAAAAATTAAATTCTGATGAAAAAAATTAGGAATAAAATACATTTCTAACAATTATAAAAGGAAAAATTAAAATAAGGAAATTTATATTAGTGACGAAATGTGTTGAAAATATTTTATTGGTTTTTTATAATAAAATTTTAGGTAATTATGATAATTTTAAGTAATTATGATAATTTTCAATTATGATAATTTTATTTCTCAAAATTGAAAATACTGATACAGCTGTAGCCTATGGAGATTATAGCTGTAGCTTATGGAGGTTATAGCTGCAGCCACCGACGCGTCGGTCAGATGGCTGCAGCTATAACCTCCATAGCAGAAGAAGAAAAAGATGACTGCAGTAGAAGCGTTCTGTGCTTTCACCCTGGAGGATCCAAGTTTAATTTCCGGCCATATCTTCAGAAATATTTTTCAACGGGGGCCCAGCTCGTTTAATTCCATTCTCCATCTGATAGTTGATCCCACCTAGGGTGTGGACATCCCATGGTGGACACTGGAATGCCTCAACACTTTAGCACTCACTGGGTGGAAAACGGCGTTAAACCACACATTAAAGATGATTTATCTCTAGTATAAAAGAAAGTATTTTTAATGATAATTATTAATGAATAGAATTGTTAACACTATAAATCGGTTAAACATTTGTGTTGAGAATATTGCTAATTTAAACTTCTGATTTAGAATATTTTATATAGAAATTTAAGGCAGCAGTATTTAAAATATTTTCATCTACTTAATTAGTTAGTTTTTATTACGCTTACTTATCAAATGGATAAAATAATAGTAGGGTCTAATTCTAAACTCACAAGCTGGAATCATGATGGGGTCACTGGAGAGTTGAAGAATCGGGTTTAATGGGCGATATCATATCGTTCTAAAAAATTTCAGCTGTGGAACAGTAAATGAATCTGGATTTTTCAAGATAATAAGCAATTGCTTTCTACGCTGCCATCCGTCAGATTCATTCACTTATTTAATCCATAGCACTACAGGATTGTTATTTCTTTAAAAGAAAAATTATATTCTATTAAAGGAAAACTTGTATAGTATATGCTTTTAATAAAATAAAACGAACTAGTAACCGAACAATTTCAAAAGCTATATTATGGAAAGCAATTTCATAACATATCATTTCACTTTTTATAATTTCAAAGCCGATCTACAACGTGAATGTTTCTTCTTCCCAGTTATACTCTGGACACACTACACGTTATCGGCGGTTATCTGTAACTGCCGTCATCATACATGTGGGATACTACTATTGCTTATCATAAAGATGAGGAATATGTAACTTTCACTAATACTGCTGACCAGACAATATTATTAAAAGTCCATTTACCCAGCTCAGATAAAAACCTATCAATGTTCCAATTGTATTCCATCTACACGTATACCTTCTGCACCATCTAATGTATTTCAGAGTCCACAATCTTTGTCTGGTGAAATCAGTACAACAGCAAATTCCTCACCTGGTTCTCCACAACCTATACGATCTATAACTGCATGGAAGCTCAAATATAATCCTTCATCTGTGGCTGGCCAATTACAACGAGCAGGTTTATATAACTTATCATCAGAAGACTTACCAGAAATAGCCGAATTTAGTCAGTCCTTACATATAGCGAGGAACAATGGCTAACTGCAAAGACAATACGTATATATAATAATGCTTGGAAGTTTTATGCATATCTGAAATGGAAAACGATGTCTTTGCAAAAACAAATATAATAACGTTCTTTGAAATATTAATAACGTGGGCTTCATGGAGAGTCTGACTATTTGGACAAAAGTATTGACCGCTTTTGTGCAATATATACTAGACAGTGGGTATATAACATCAGAAACACATCGTATATTGTCTCTGTGTAGTAGATATACATGGAGAAAGAACCTATTACAAAGATCAAAAACCATACGTCATCGGCATTTTACTGCAATCACAGACCATCCAGTCAATGAAAACTTTATATGGATGACAGAAATAGAAGACAGAATACATCATATCATAACAGGGACATATAACAACAGCAAACGATATATATTTAATTTTGGCATACATGGCTGGATGCATGCTATGTTTAGGACATCGACACAGGTTGTAAGTAATTTCTAAGCAATACAGTACAAACAGGGACTCTATTGCTTGGAACTAATCCTGTTAGATAAGACCAGTAGTCCCTTGTCTTACGTAACAGGATTAGTTTAGTAGTAGCTGAGGAAGATGCCAAGTGCATTGAAAATGTTTTTGAATAAAGTTTTTGACTGCTAAAGGGCTTTGTCTTTTTCTTTTGTTTTTGTTTTGTGCAGTGTTGTTGAACTTTTAGTATTTGAAAGATTCAATAGTTATTAGAATTATGCTCTTTGAGATGATATTCTTAATAAATTTAAGCTGAATTTTTACATTTATGAAGTAATCTTTGTAAATATGAAGAGGATGCTGCCTAATATACTGTTGTATAATTGATGATATCTATTGCATTTATACAAATTCTGCATATATTATTGTCTGTAATACTTTTTAAACTATATCAGATGAGAACTATAATTTAATTCAGTTTTCCAATAATCATGTCATTTGATATTTAAAATTTTTCTTTATTGTCAAAAATATTGTCAATGATTTTATAATTTTTATGTGAATAAATCATAAATAATTACACTATATAACAATATTTTTGTTCCTGTGTAGTAAATGTTATTTCTTGATAACTTATACCTAAAATGTATAGAAAATGGTTATTATTCCCTCCAAACTTTGGTTTTAAGATGGGATTGTGATATTTTGAAATTTACTTACTTTCATTGAGAAAATGGGCAATCTTACATTTTTTGTTCACAAAGAAAAAAAACATATGAATCAAAATTAACTGTATATTAGTATTAGTACTCCTGTCTTTCTTTAAAATTAACTATATTTTACTTACAGCTCTAGTACAGGATCCAAATTTTTCCTTATAAAACGTTTTCGGCCTTTCTAGGAGAGCCTCTTCAGTATTCTACATAGATATTCTTATTGTAGTCGTTTTCGAACGATTCAACTTCTTCTAGAACGTATCGCTCTTTAAAATTACGTCATAACCTCCGTTTTTTTGCTTTTTAAAAAGTTTCTTTTTAGATTCCCAAGGTTTATTAATATATCACTATTATATGCAGAAATTACGCTCCGTTAGGTTTATTTAATAATATACGATATATTCATCCGTTCACGCTATTATATCGTGTTTTATATAATGTTACGATCTCATTACATATTATATCTGGCGCACCATCGCCATGCTGTCGGGAGGTTTTTAGGGTCGTTATCGTTGACAACATTCATTTTTAGCCTTCTTTTTTCAACTTCTAACGCTTCAGCTGTGCTAGCACCGATGTTGTTCAGGACACTCTTTACGACTTTCGCATTTTCCCATTGTATCATTACGTCTTGTTCATATGCTCTAACTGCAAGGGCGGTATTTAGTCTAGCTGTTCTTATGTCCATTTTGTGTTCCGCAATTCTTGTGTTTAAGGATCTTTTTGTCTTACCTATGTACTCCTCATGCTTCTGTGTAGTGTTGTTGTACATAGGGATCGCATATATTCCTGCTTTTCTCTGGTAATTAATCGGGTCCTTGTCATTCCTTATAGTGGAGAATACACTATTCTTCCTTTTATATATGGGTTTGTATGGACCTCCCTTAATTATGTGCCTTATTGTTCTCTGTGTTAGCTGGTTGTATATTATAGGGTATGGCCACTGTTCTTGACACACCTACTTATGTACCAGTTATGATACCGTCATGGTCCCAAGACCCTATGAACTATAAACTAGCTTTGTTTACGGCGTTGTTCCACAGAATACATACGCATTGTATGAGACATAGTAACAAAAATAAAGAGTATGAATATATCATTACGCAAGGCAAAAAACATGGTTATAAATATAAGATGATGAAAAGAATATATCAGGAGGTTACTAGAGCAATGGCTGCTAATAATATACAGACTGAGCCTCAATGCCACAACCAGCTGTGTCAAGAACGGCAGTCATACCCTATAATATACAACCAGCTAACACAGAGAACAATAAGGCGCATAACTAAGGGAGGTCCATACAAACCCATATATAAAAGGAAGAATAGTATATTCTCCACTATAAGGAATGACAAGGACTCGATTAATTACCAGAGAAAAGCAGGAATATATGCGATCCCTATGTACAACAACACTACACAGAAGCATGAGGAGTACATAGGTAAGATGAAAAGATCCTTAAACACAAGAATTGCGGAACACAAAATGGATATAAAAGCAGCTAGACTAAATACAGCCCTTGCAGTTAGAGCATATGAACAAGACGTAATGATACAATGGGAAAATGCGAAAGTCATAAAGAGTGTCCTGAACAACATCGGTGCTAGCACAGCTGAAGCGTTAGAAGTTGAAAAAAGAAGGCTAAAAAAATGAATGTTGTCAACGACAATGACCCTTAAAACTTCCCGACAGCATTGCGATGGTGCGCCAGATATAATATGTAATGAGATCGTAAGATTATATATAAAAACGATATAATAGTCAGAACGGATGAATATATCGTATATTATTAAAAAAAATGTAACGGAGTGTAATTTCTGCATATAATAGTTATATGTTAATAAACCTTGGGAATCTAAAAAGAAACATTTAAAAAGCAAAAAACGGAAGTTATGACGTAATTTTAAAGAGCGATAAATTCTAGAAGAAATTGAATCGTTCGAAAACGACTACAATAAGAATATCTATATGGAATACTGAAGAGGATCTCCTAGAAAGGCCGAAAACGTTTTATAAGGAAAAATTTGGATCCTGTACTAGAGCTGTAAGTAAAATATAGTTAACTGTATATTATAGTTATACAAAAATGATAACAAAAGACTTAAAAGTGCATAGTGTTTTGAGATTTATGACTATATTGTGAATCATTTTCATGAATCAACTCCCAAATGCAGTCTCCCATCATGTTCTCATTGTACTGTCCTTGATAGTGGCATTCAGAAGCCAGTATATCTTGGTGGAAGCACTTGCCTTGTTCCTCCAAGTATACTTCCACATTCTTGTTGAATTCATCAAGATGAGCATCAAAAATATGGACTTTGAGGGACATCCTGCAATCTGTTTTTGATCCTGTAGTTCTTCACCATAGTCTTAATCAGCTCCATACAATTTTTGTCATTGTGATTTTCCAGGAAATTCTGAACTACTGCAACAAGATTTTCCAAGTCATTTTCTTTATAGTGAGCATGACTGGGATTTCTTTACATTTCAGGATCTTATTTGTGGTTTAATAAAGACATTGGCTTTAACCTTTGCCTCAGATAGCTTAAGGAGGAAGTCTTGCACATACTTGTAGGCATGACGACTCCTTATCTAAAGCTCTGACAAATTTTTGCAGTATCCTGATACCATTTCAGAAAATGCAGATATGTATCCTCTTATCCTGAAAACTAAATTGAATTGGGGGCTTAAGATTACTGTATGTTTATTACTATTTATTATTGGAAAGTTCTAGAAGGTTCTACAGAGTTCTACTCTAAGTTTATGCAACAATAAATCCATCTGGAATATTTTGGAAAATAGGTGAATTTCAATATATTACTATCCTGATAACAAAAGCAAAGTTTAAGGGGAATAATAGACATTTTGTTTATTTTTGGGATATAAGTAATTAGAAAATAATAGTTACTATCCAGGAACAAAAAAAATAATAAAAAATTTATTATACAGTGTTGTTTTTTAAATTAATAGCAAAAAATATCAATATTTTTGTATCAATACCAGTATTTGAATGTTGAAAAATTGGCCAGAATATCTATATTTGGAATCCTGGGATCTCAGTATTGTAAGTTCTAGTACATATGTATTTTGAATTGTGACAGTTATATCACCTTCCTTCAGTTATATCTATAGCATAATATGCTTTATTTTTTACTATAAAGTACTTTTATAGTAAATACGGGTAGTCCTCAACTTATAACCACCTCAACCTTCAATCAACTCATATTTATGACAGTGATAAATTCTATTATTGGTCAATGCAATTGACCTGGGTTCAAATCCCTAACAGTGGTCTGATATTTGAAAGCATCCTTTTTATATCTAGCTCTTATATTTTTGTATTTATTAAGTTAATTATGATATTGGAGTTTAATAATAAATGTTGGGAGTGGATAATCCATAAATTTTTGGCATTTCCAACTTAATTGCTGAAGTTCAAACTGAATCCTGTTATAACTTGAAGACTACCTGTATTTAATAATTTAATTAATACATTGATGAATTTGATAGGAATGTAAGTCAGGGATGTCTATTTGTATTACAATATTATTATTGTTTTCATATAAAAATTTAATTTTGTATTTTTGAACAGTTTTGGTTAAAAATTATCAGATCATTAAAAAAATTAGAATTTTCCATAAGAATAATATTTTTCATAACACTATTTCAAAATAACCTGCAGTATTTTTAGAATATAAGTTTGCTAGGAGAGCACAAACTATGTTTCAGTTTTTATCTTTTTCTTTGATATTGGCTTTTTAAAATATAAAAAGTTATCCTTGATTGTAAATGTCAAATTGAATAATAACTAAAATAAAATGAATGCATAAATTAGTTATTCCTCATTTTTACAAATGTAATGTATTCTTTGAAAATTGTTTGAAATTATCTTTTATTATAAAATAATTTCCTTTGCCTATAAGATATGATATACAGCTACTATGTAACAGTCTGAAATTAAAATTTACGTCATATTTTTGTTTCATTTAATTCCATTATTGAGCAATACAGTAATGCTTGAATAAGAAAAATTACCAATTTTAGTCTTTCCAGCACCATCAAATAATTATAAGATTAGGTTTATGGGATTTTTGAGTTACTGCTTAGGTTTATGGGATGGTTCTGTTATTGCTATTTCAGTTAAGGTAATAATTTTCAGGAATTTAACCCTAATTCTAAATGAGGTTTTACTTTATATAATTGTAAATTATAAAATAATATAATGTTATTTTTTACATACAGTATGTACATACTGATAATGTGATCGTTAATTTATTATTACTACAGGTAGTCCTTGACTTACGATGATTCGACTTCTGACGATTCACACTTATGACAGCCAAAAATTATTACTAAAAATTCTCTAATTCAACTTGCTACTTGCACATACATACATATATCATATTGGTTTTGTATACACATCACAGCATTGCCATTAGTCGGCAAACAAAGCCTTATTACTGTATCTCATTGTGACTTTGTCATGTCCAGTAGAGAAATAATACTATTGATGAAAATTCCAATGTAAAAAAGAAGGCAAGGAACTTTAAACTTAAATAATAACTGCTTAATCTTATAAATCAAAATAAATTAATATAGCACTAATAAGTAGAAATCAACATAAAAACAATTTGTTGATTTAATCTTTTTTCTATTTAGATAAATTGTTTTTATGTTGATTTCTGCTTATTAGTGCTGTATTAATTTATTTTGAAGGTGAGGAAAACTTTGTTTAACCATTTTAAGTTAAATAGAAATTTAATTTATGAAAATATTAAAACAAGTAATCAAACAAATCAAGAATTAAAAAAGTCCTTGATTTATGTCAGAATCGACTTACGACATAGACATTGGAATGGAACCCCATCATAAGTCGAGGACTTCCTGTATTATATTGGATAAATCTAAAATGATATAATAACTAAATAATATATATAATAATTTATTTTGAATTTAAATATACATAATAACAATTTATATCAACAATATGTTGATTTAATCTTTTTTCTATTTAGATAAATTGTTTTTATGTTGATTTCTGCTTATTAGTGCTGTATTAATTTATTTTGAAGGTGAGGAAAACTTTGTTTAACCATTTTAAGTTAAATAGAAATTTAATTTATGAAAATATTAAAACAAGTAATCAAACAAATCAAGAATTAAAAAAGTCCTTGATTTATGTCAGAATCGACTTACGACATAGACATTGGAATGGAACCCCATCATAAGTCGAGGACTTCCTGTATTATATTGGATAAATCTAAAATGATATAATAACTAAATAATATATATAATAATTTATTTTGAATTTATATATATTATAAATTAAGAAAATTTTATTTTTCAAATAGCCATAATTACATTGGAAGCTTTGCAACAAATTTAAGAGCTTTAGCATTAGGCCCTGGTCCAAATAATGAATATGAGGTATTTTATAAAAATTATACATTTGTATTATATAAAGTTTACTATAAATTTAATTTAATGATATAAATTGATTTAGTGCATCAATGAAATTAAAAAGGCTAAAAAAAGAAAATACAAAAATTCTGGAATGGTTAGTAGCATTTTTTTTTTTTTTTTTTTTAAAAATAATTTATTAATTCAAAAAAATTTAAACTTTAAATAATATAAATAATTTTTTTTTTTTTTTTTTCTATTTTATAAGATCAGTATTATATAAGTATCAATAATATATATAATGTGAGTTTGTATTTTGTTTAGATTCTATAGAATCCAAAACTTTGCTTTTACTTTTTTTTTTGTTTAGATAAATTTAATGGGAATTGAGATTACAACTCAACCAACTTTTTTGGATTTCATACAAGGAGGGTAAGATTTAATTATAAATGAGATAACCAATATTTATTCTGACAGCAGTTGTAAATAAATATTGTCAAATATTTATTTACAACTGCTGTCAGAATAATTATTGGTTTTATTGTAGTAAAGTTAAAATTTTATTGATTATATTAATCTTATAAATCATATTTTAGAAAAAGTTGATAACTTAAAGTATCAAAACTATTAAATTCTATAATCCTGAAACAACCTAAATGATCAAATAACCAGAAAAAACTCAACAAAAATCTAAAAGACTACAGTTACTGTTATGAGAAAAACCAATAGCTAACAAAAGAGCCCTTAGGTGATGAAAACCTAGAAAACTGAATATATCATAGTTATGACCTATTAAAAAAATACCATATTGAAAAAACCACAACAAAACTGGGCACTTACCAGCAGAGAAACACAAAACATTCAGTGATGTACTTGAGACTTATAAGGTATCACAAAAAACAATAAATGGAAACAATTGAATTTCTAGCTCACAATGAAAATAAAAACAAAACCACAAGATTGCAATCAGTTGAGGCACTGAAGAAAATAATCTCTAGAAAGATCAGAAGAAATATGGGCACTAAATAAAACTAATTAAAATAAAAAATAAAATTACAAAGGATTAACTTACAATTAATAATGTATAGATAATGCATTAATTCATATTTTATCTTTATATAGTAGAAAATATATTTTTAATGCTTTTTTTTTTTATAGATAATTATGCCATTGTCTATGAAAAAGATAATACAATACTCCACTATTATAATTCTGAACTATTGTAAGTTGTAAATGCCCAAAATTTACTGATTTGTTACTATGAATGTTTACTAGGACATTATATGTAATCTTAAAAAACATAAAGAACAGAAAACTATAAGAACCAGACACAAAAAAAAAGATGCTTTCTATATATCAGATTATTGGATTAGAAACTCAAATTCATAGAAGCGCATTAACCAATCACAGAATTTACTGATTACATCACTATCATAAGTATGAATGGTTGTATATTAATGTGATCATAAATCAAGGACATAAAACTTATTGTACTTTTACTACACTGCCAAATTTTACTATAAAAATAAACATTTAACAGCTCTATGGCAGGAAAATATATTTTAATAATAATTTTACAATATTTTAGTAGCGCTTTCAATTACTTTAGTAGTGCTTTCGACTAATCGAAAGCACTACTAAAGTATTGTAAAATTATTATTAATGTTTATGTTTATTTTTAAATCAAGTACTATCTGTACATTAAATAAGTATAGGAATTATAAAGTCTTAATGGTTCCAGATAAAAAGGTTAACATGGATATCTAAGTTTAATTTGTGAAAAATCAAATACAGTGGTGCCTTGGTTAACAATGGCCTCAGATAATGACATACTTGGTTAATGATGAGTGGTTGTAAGAAAAAATCTCTTGGTTATGTGAACCTCTGTTGGTAAATGATATTGTAGCAGCTGCTCATGATCTTAACTTGGAAGTAGAGGAAGATGATGATGAAGAATTTTAGAGATGCATGACTGAGAACTAACTATTGACAAACTAAAAGAACTTTTCAAGCAGCAATGTGAAGAAAAGGAAATGGAAATTTCATCTGAAGATGAGAATGGAGAGAAAGAACAAATGACTTCTGAAATCAAAAATGTTTTGGTAAGGTGAAAATTCAAAATGTTGCTAAGAAATGGAATCCAAACAAATCTGAGGTTATCAGAACTGCAGATCTATTTAATGAAAAGTCCATGCAGTTTTCTGAAACATTTTAAAAAAGAGGCAGAAGCAAACAATTTGACATGTTTTTTACGGGTCCATTTGTCAAAAAAATTATGAGCCCAATTGTCCTTCTTGTGAAAATTGATAATTAAAAACTGTTTTCATAAACAATTTGTTTAAGTAATGTTAATTTTTTTGTAGCAAATAAATGATATTTACTATATTTTTAGAACATTTTAAATGAGTTTAATCTGCATTTTTAATATGTACTATGGTTGTGGGAGAGCCATAATAAATTAATCAATTTTCAATTAAATCTTATGGGGAATCACACCTTGGATAACGACGATTTTGGTTAACCAAGGCACCACTGTATTTCTCACCTGCTTTATGAAACATTATATTTTCTATTTCCATTTTAATTATTTAACTTTCAACATTAGTATTTCACATTTATTCATTTAACAGTTGTAAACATGCATTGTTATTGGAAGTGGTCATCTTTGTTCATGATGTAATATTAACTTTGACAGAACTGTATTTGTTTCTTCCAAACAAATATGCAAATACATTTATTGCATTTTTATTTACTTTTCATTAATAATAATCTTCTGTGAATAGAATACTGTTTAAATTCCCAATAATAATAATAAAGATAATAATAATTATTATTATTATTATTATTATTATTACTATGATGAAAATTTTAAGACTCACCATCTAATAACATAAGACCCCATTCTTGATTTTTCAACCAATTCATCACTTGCTCAGCTTCCCAAGAACCACAATTTTGTTTTTAGCTCTAACATGGTAATCATTTAGTACAGGGGTCTGCAAACTGCGGCTTGCGAGCCACATGCGGTTCTTTGGGTATGTATATATGGCTCTGAAGTAAAACTAAAAATGAAAATAACTATCATAGTGTCATTTATAAAATTTTTAAAAACTTTCATTCACAAAATGGGGGATTTCATTAATTTGTTTTATAGGTCTTGCATAACTTCGTGGCACTAAGATGCAAAAAGCGTGATATGAGGGAAGAGAAAGCGAGGGTGAAGGGGATATACAGAGGGAGAGGAGGGTATAGTTGAACATATGGCTTAATTTTTTGTGATTTTTTTTCTTCATTTAATAAAGATATATTTAATAATATAACTTATTATAATGTTATGATAAATTTTCCTTATTTGTAAAAATATATTTATGGCTCTCAAATAATTTTTAAATTGTTGTGAGAGACAGATTTGGCTCTTCCATCTCAAAAGTTTACTGACCCCTGATCTAGTAGATTTACAATATATTTTTTACTATGCTGTTTTAATTTGTACATCTTATGAAAATCTTTCTTAAACTATGACTGACATTTGAGCTCTTCACAAGCCAAATCAATTAACTCCACTTTTTGAATTTTTTTAAATTTTAGTGTACACTTGATTGACTATTAACTATTTATAATAATAATAAATTTTCTTAATAGTTAGGCTTAACACCACTAAATGACAAAAATTTTTTTGGCCATTGAATAATAATTAATTTATTTCAGAAGCCAATTTGATTAACTCCATATTCTAATGTAAATCGTGGCAATAATGCGATTCATACGTTTATAAGTGTCATATTATGCCTAAGACATGTTTTGAATTGACCTTTCAAAGTTAGAAATATATTTTTACATTTTTTAAAATCATTAATTGGAAGGATCAATTGAGATGTGTAAGAAAGGTGCAATACCACCTACATTCAAGTTTGGCTAACCAGTTTTTATTGAATAAATTTTTTGGTTTTGGTCAAGATCTTTCTTTAGTCATCTAGGATAAGATTTAGATAAGTAATTTTTTAATACAATAGCATATATTAGATAATGACGGCAAGCTGTTTGTTTTGTCATAAAAAGTAAGTAATCGGTTACTGTTATATGTGGATATTAATAGAATATTAATATCCACAATGCCTTTGTAAAATAAATAATTTATTATATTAAACAAAGTAAAAATGATTAAATTCACAAATAAGGCAGACTATAACTCGATGACTGCGACTAAAAGTTGGTTCCCACTAGCATGGAACCGTGGCGAAATACTCGCATGTTGCATGTTGTGGATAAAGCAGTGCTGTTTTGACATATCACAGAGTAAAAACTGCTACCATTCAGTGTCTAGATGGATTCAACTTTTTTGCAACAGTAAAATCCATCCAGATAATATCCACCAATGAAATCCATGCATTTTGTGATGTTGAATGGTTGGCAACCTTGAGAGTCAAGATGGTGGGATTCTCTTTCATTAAATCTCATCTTGTTAATCAAAATTGCATAGAAACGTTGTTCATATTTCTTTTTATAAATATTTTCGATCCAACATTTTCTCTTCTTCGATTTTGTTTCAGTTTCCTCATTTACCAGCTAATAGTATCATTTGGCAAACATTGCTAGCCTTTCGTTGCTTAGCATCCATTTTGTTTTACACGAAATGAATTATGGGGACAGCACTTATCTTGGGGAAAGCGAAGCTTATCACAACTGTGGGAATTCAAAAGCAGAATTACCCCTGCGTTTATCTGCGATGGTTTTTGACCGTTCCGCTTTCCGTGGCAGATAGTGGGAACCAACCTTAACTCTTTGCTTTCGACCTCATTCTTCCAATGCTTTGACATTATCTAGCAACCAAACTTTTATTTAACATTTGAAATATATACTGCATTAACTTATTTTTAAAAATATTTTGAAGATTGAATTCAATGGTATTATTATTATTTTTTTCTTTTCACTTGCCAAATCGATTAACTCCATCAGTCACACAAAAATTGTAATAAAAATAACGATTACTCTAAGGATATACTATCTTATGCATTTTATATGTCGTTAGATAAAACCTACATCTATAATAATACATTCTACAATGTTTATTTGAATTTATATTTTAAAGGGAATTTTGAAAAACAATGTATATTATTTTATCATTTTTTTCTACATTTCGTTTTATGGAGTTAATCGATTTGGCAAGTGAGCAGCTCATTTATAAAAATAGATTTATTTGTTTAAACAAATTAATATAATCATATTTTCATAATTAATGAAGAGGCACTTTGTAAATAATGTGTAATATAAAATTTCCATTGTATATATTAAAATAATGCATTGATAATGCAATAGTTCATATTTTAGATTTATATAATGTGAAATATTTTTTATGCAAATTTTATAGGCTGCTATTTAAAAATATATATATATTGATGGATTACAATGTTAAAATAGCTGTATGATGTAGACATGCAATTTCAGATAATTTTAATCAAGTTTGTGCAGTTTCTGATAGTTCTGATTAATCAGCAAATATTATTATGCTTTTATCTGGGACACCAGATTTGCACTTTTGACAATTATTGTTTGCTGTAAACATGTTCCATCTCATTATTTGGAGCAAAATTTTTTCATATCTTTCATCTTGTTATTTTAATATCTTGCAATATTTGAATAATGATTGCTACTAAAAAATTTCATTATTTTCAATCAATATAGCAATAATTTGTTTTTTTTTTTTTTCAAATTAGACAATAAAAGATTTGATATCAATAATAAGGTGCATCTCAATTTCAGAGAAGTTAAGAATTGCAAAAATCTACATCTTAGAATCAAGAAAATGTAATAATTACTAATATCTTTTTGACATATTAAATATTTATTATACTTATATATAAAACAAAATTATAATACAATAGCTACTATACTATAATTTTAGTACTGTATAGTATCTAGTATACTTCAAGATTGTTGTCATTTCAGATCCCTATTTTGTATTTTGACAGTTTCAGAATGGTAGAAATTTTAGGTATGACATTGATATTATGGTAGGGAATCAGTACATTATAGCAGGAATTAAGTAACAAAATTGATTACACATTATATCTAGTATACATTAGATAACATAGTAATACCTGTATTGAATTGAAAAATGATATTTTTTAAAATAGCTTTTGACAATTCCTGCTTTTTAGTAATACTTTCTTAATAATTATTCAGCTCTTGTAACAGAATAAATTTTTTAAAAAAGTTTATCCTGTTACAAGAGCTGAATAATTTTTAAGAAATGATATTTTTTAATACTATCTGTACAAAAGTTGTCTTTATAAATATGTACATGTTCTATATTATATAAATTACAGAATAATAGATATTTACTTATTAGTTTTTAGATCTTTGAATTTAATTGTTTTTCAGCCATGAACTCTCAATAAGATTTGTTTTGAATTAATGAAATGATAACTCTGAATTCATGAAAATATTGATATTTTGTTTATTTTCTTGTTGATGCAAAATTATAATAAAAGGAATATATTGGATCTTTCACCCAAAATGAATTTTCTTTAATTCAGGACATCATATAATCAGATTTCATGGTATCGTCTTAAAATAATGAAACATATTTAAATAATCTAAAACAAAGATACATATCTTTTTTTTATTAAGTTTGTGATAAAAATCAATTTTTATCAAAATTTAAAAATTCTAAAAAATTTTCTTTAAAATTTATTTTGAATTTTTAGTACTCAACTTAATTTTACTGTTGCCATTGATTTCACTGCTTCTAATGGTGATCCAACAGATCCGAGGTCTCTACATTATATGCATTCTCCCTATCCTAATGTATATACTATGGCAATAAAGTCTGTAGGTGAAATCATTCAAGATTATGATAGTGATAAATTATTTCCAGCATTGGGTTTTGGTGCTCGTTTACCACCAAATGGAATTGTTTCACATGAATTTCCCTTGGTAAAAAATAAATAATATTCTTTATGTAAATATTTTTTTATGATAAAATATTTTAAAAATTTTCATTTACAGAATGGAAATATAAATAATCCTTTCTGTGAAGGTGTTGATGGAATTTTAGAAGCATATAAACAAAAGATTGCTACTGTACAGTTGTATGGGCCTACTAACTTCTCACCTGTAATTAATCATGTTGCTAGGTAGGTAATTCAAAAATTTTATTAATTGAAGAATATTATAGTTGTTAATTTTTAGTTTTTTAATTTTAATAAACTACACTTTGAAGATCCAAAACTAGAATTCTGCTTTTATGCTAATTTCATTAGAAGATTAGCACGCATATTTCTGTACTGTAATTTGATATTCTAATTGTTTATTTTTATTTATAATTGCTCTGATGGAATAATTTTATTCCATCAGAGCAATTATATTAATTTTATTCCATCAGAGCAATTATTATTATTAAGTTTTACTGTAGTAAGGTCATCTGCTGTTATTAATAAAAGCTGAAATAATGCTAAGTACAGGTAGGCCTCAATTAGTGCGAATAATTGGTTCCACGAATTTCTCACACTAATCTCTCTTTAAAGTTTTACTGTAGTAAGGTCATCTGCTGTTATTAATAAAAGCTGAAATAATGCTAAGTACAGGTAGGCCTCAATTAGTGCGAATAATTGGTTCCACGAATTTCTCACACTATTCGAAGTATTAACTATATGTAAAATATGGTAATTGGTTCTTGCTATATGAGATTCTGGCTATTAGCTAACCTCACAATGAATAACCACAATACTAACTTAACACTAACTGTTTAATAAATATTTATTTTCATATTTTACATCGTTGTTCATCATCTAAATTAATAACTTACCAGGAATTGCATCTCATACCATCATCAAACTAACCGCCAAATCAAAACCAAAAGAGCAAATTGAAAGCGGAAGTGGAGCACTGTTTTTATATCGCTTAATCACATCCATTTTTTGCTCTAGCGTAATCACTAACCTCTTCTTTTTTTCGTTTCCTGTTTTATCGTCAAAAGTGTTCTTCCTTTTATCCATTTCGATACTTTTTAAAAGAGAAAAATCTGTACTATACTGTATGTATACGATAGCAAAGCTAAATAATAGTACAGTAATGTTAAACAGTTAATGGCAAAAAGCCCATCTTTCTGATGTTTCACCCCTTCAAAGCCAAGTGACAGTTCTTGGACTGCTCCTTATCTGATTTTACTAACCAAAAATTAACAGTAATTTGTTAATTTACATCATAAAAGGAGGCGCAGCTTTGTTAGTAAGACTGGTCTATGCTTATCGTAAAAGGAGGCGGAGCTTTGTTAGTAAGACTGGTCTATGCTTACAACTTGCTTTAATCGAATATTTGCTCGGACTAAGTGAAAAACGGTATCATTTTAAATTAATCGAATATTTGCTCGCACTAACTGAAAAATGGTATCAATTTTAAAAGAGGCGAAGCTTTGTTAGTAAGACTGGTCTATGCTTACAACTCGCATTTGACATCATTAAAGGGGACGGACCTTTGTTAGTAAGACTGGTCTATGCTTACAACTCACATTAATGAAAATTTGCTCGCACTAACTGAAAAACGGTATCATTTTTATAAGTCGCCGAGCTTTGTTAGTAAGACTGGTCTATGCTTACAACTCGCATTAATCGACAGCTTTGTTAGTAAGACTGGTCTATGCTTACAACTCGCATTAATCGAATAAATGGACCTTTGTTAGTAAAACTGGTCTATGCTTACAACTCGCATTAATCGAATATTTGCTCGCACTAAGTGAAAAACGGTATCATTTTTATAAGTCGCACTAATCGAATATCGTAACTGAAAAACGGTATCAATTTTATAAGTTGAGATCGGAAGAGCGTCGTGTAGGGTCTATGCTTACAACTCGCATTAATCGAATATTTGCTCGCACTAACTAGTCTATGCTTACAACTCACATTAATCGAATATTTGCTCGCACTAACTGAATCTATGCTTACAACTCGCATTAATCGAATATTTGCTCGCACTAACTGAAAAAAAAGGTATCAATTTTGTAAGTCTCACTAATCAAAATCGCATTATTCGAACTTGCACTAATCGAGGCCTACCTGTACAGTCTGAATATATACATTTTTCTCTTGGCAGCTATAATATTAAAGAGAAATAGAGAAACTATTGCATAATTTGGAATGAAATGATTACACCAATTACACAAGCCCATGAAAATGCTTTACTGCTCATATTTTTCAGAATTTCAAATTTTCTCATTGTTTTGGCATCAATTAATAATAATAATAAACCTTACATTTATAATTAGTACCTTATTATAAATATAAGGCTAAAATTGTTTTAGAAAATAGTAATTATAAATTAACAATACTATTAAACTGCTTCAACTAAGACTACTTAAATAAATGAAAACACAGCATAGCCTTGGGCTAGAGTAGCGTTTCCCAAACTATGTTCCGCTGAACACTGGTGTTCCACAGAAGATCTGTGTGTTCTGTAAAAAATTATGAAAATTAATATAAATCTCATATGATTTAATTAAAATACTATGCCGAGTTGAAACTGGAGTCGCTAGTTTATTTTACATAATTACTATTTGATAAAAAATGTTTGCTTTGCCTAATTTATTTATTTTTTTACATAATTACTATTTGATAAAAAATGTTTGTTTTGCCTAATTTATTTATTTATTAATATCTACGTATACTACAAAATAATCAAAGTGTTACGTAAAATTTTCAGATTTGTGAAGTGTTCCGTCATACAAAAAGTTTGGGAAATGCTGGGCTAGAGCATACATCATAATGGTATCGAATTTGTATTTTTTAGAGGCTGGGGAGGAGCAGTAGATAAAGAGACTTTGGAATAAGGCTTGCAAAGGCGTTTACTCATTGTAGTATAGATGACACTAAGTGTTGTGAGTACAATATTATACTTAAATATGCTAAGTTGCATGATTATATAATAAGCTTTGTCAAAAATATTATCACCCTTTACATAAAAGTCCTACTCTGGCTCTACTCCACCTAAAGCACCTAGTATAATGCCAAGAGCAAGAACCACTAACATTAAAATCTATAGATTATGAAACTAATTTAAATTAAAAAATTAAATCTTTTAATAAAATTTAAATTGTTACCATTTTTAAATTTTATTAAAAGAAAATTAAGAAAAAATGCTAATGCCATCCTCCCATATTCAAGGCAAATGAATATATACTAACTTATTAGGGATGATAAAGATATACTGCTGGTAGATTCCTGTAAAAGAATACTGCATTCCGGTCTATAACAACAGTTATAATAGATTTGAAGAGCACATAGGTAGTATGCTGAGATCTATAGACTTTAGATTAGAACATAAGAGAGATTTACTTAATATGGCTCTGGCAAAAAGATTTTTGAATTCACATTAGATGTTCACTGGGATGAAGTCAAGTTATTTGAAGATGTCCAACATAGCAAAGAAATTAGAATGGCAGAAACATTTAAGATTATAAAGCATGTGATAAACCATTGTGTCAGACATAGTTAACTATAAACTGCCTCTACTATAAACACAATTAAACCTTCAATAAATAAGCACTTTTGCCAGTGAGTAACTTTTAATAAAATTGAACAAATGTTTTTGGCTTGTAGCCCTCTTCCATTGTGTCATTAACAAAGTTAATCTGGAAGCAATACCTGTGCCATGACTTTTTCTCATTGACCATACTAATAGACACTAATTAGTATAAATATTTTATTTTACCATATACTATGGCATAACTTCTTTATACTTGTTTGCCTTATACCAACTTGATTTTTATCTTTATTTTACTTTTATTTTATTTTTTCCACTATTCTCTTTGTATAACATCTGGTTAATTCATTTATTTGTATTGGTTAGTTTATTGTTAAATCTACACTACATCTATGTAGCTCTTTTACATTATGTTCTCTTATAATTATATTCTTATAATATTATAACTTATTTATGTAATGCATTTTATTTTTATTTGTATTTTTCCCATGTTCAGCTAATACAATTTTGTTGACATGACAGCAGATGTTGCTACTTAGAATTTTTTATTTAAACTGATTTTTTATGTAATTCTTTTACAACCAACTAGTTATGCTGATGAAGACTATTTTTAGTCAAAAGTATTATAGAATCTTGTATTTTTGTTAATATATGAACTGTATATCTTTTCAATGATTATTTTGGATTTGATTTTACTTTGAACTTTTTCAAAAATAATGTTTCTTATATTTATATCATGTACTATTCTCAATATAGTTGCCATCATTATTAAGGTATTTATCATCTTAGCATACAAAGTTATATATAACTTCTGTGTAGAAATCAGCTGCCAGCATAATTAATCACTTCTTGTCTTCATTTTTTTTAGATAATCAGGAAAATGCTGACCAGCAAGAAATTTCTTAAGGTGTTAGAATAGATGGAAATTGTCCAGTACTAAGTCAGGACTGTGAGGTGAATGTTCCCATTGTTTCCATCCAAATGACAGGTGAGATTTTGTGATGGCAGAAGAGTGTGGCTTAGCATTGCCATGGAGCAAAATAATTCCAGACCTCTTGCCTTCTGTTCTTAATGGCACTGAGTGACTTCCATCCTACACCTGAAGAAATTCCTCTCTGCTCAATGTTTTCATGATTATCTGAAAAATGAAGATAAGAAGTAGCTAATTATGCAGGAGGCTGATTTCTATACAAAAGGGTATACAGAACATTGTCAGAAGTTTTTGTACTCTGATAAGTATCTTAATAATGGTGGAAACTATGTTGAGAAGTAGTATATAATATAGCTAACCTCATTTGTAAATAAATTTTACAAATTCATTACATCATTTTTTTTAATAGCTTAATGGAAATCACTTTCCAAATATACCTCATATTTACTGTGTTATAAATATTATGTAATATATATAATACATTATGTATTGATTTGTTATTGTAATGTAAATAATATTCCTGACTTATGTAAATAATTGGAACTGAAGGTTTTTAGATGACTTGAATTTTGTGGAAATCAGAAGTTGCTCTAGTAAAAATTCTAAATTTAAAGACTACAAGAGCTAGTGGACTATTGTGATTGCACTTACATCACATTATGATGCCTTATTGTTTTCTGACTGAAAGAGAAATAATAGTATATGGTACAATATTGTACCAGTAATATGATACTTAAGATCAACAGATAATACACAAAACAAATATATCATATGACATGAACTTTTAAATGCTGTATACCAACATATTTAGATTTATAATTTACAAATACAATAAATGCTTATGCTGTATACTTCAAAAAAAAATTTTATAAAAATTTTTTATTTTAGTTAAGATTAATGGAAGTTGGGATATATGTAAGTTGAGGAATGTCTGTACATGATATTTATAATACAGTCCAGATATATAATGCATTCAATATATTACTTTATTAATATCAAAACTTCTTATATTAAATTATAGACCGACAAAAGCACACTAAGCAGTGGTAAAGAATAAATTAAATTTATTCTTTACCACTGCTTAGTGTACTTTTGTCGGTCTATAATTTTAAAGGTAAAGCAATGTTAGTGATTTTTGTTATTAATGATCTTATATTAAATTTGAATGTTTTAAAAGTTACACCTTTTGATGTGGTGAAAATTCGGCTTCAAGCACAACAGAAGGACTTTTTGAAGAAAAAATGTTTTTTGTATTGTAATGGTTTAATGGAGCATACTTGCTTCTGTTATAATAATGGAATGCAGACACAATGGTATCAGAGGCCAGGTCACTTTACAGGGACAATTGTAAGTTACTATTATCAAATTTTATTTAATCAATATAGTACATTATTCTACATATAATATTCAAATTCATTATTTTTAATTATTTAAATATAGGATGCATTAATTAAGATTTCCAGAAATGAAGGAGTATTATCTTTATGGAGTGGTCTTCCACCTACACTGTAAATATATTTTATTTTTAAAATAATTTTACATTAATCAACAGTAAGAACTCTTATAATTTTTTTTGTTTTTAAAAATATTTTAGTATTATGGCTATTCCAGCTACAGTAGTTTACTTCACTATGTATGAGCAGATTCGTGAAAGGCTTACCAAGTATTTAAACCAATTATATCCTCCATTATGGGTGCCTGTTGTTTCAGGCAGTTTAGCTAGGAGTAAGAGAGAGTTTTCTAATTTAATAACTTAAAAAATTTCAAGATATTTTTAAGTTTTAAAAATCAGTCATTTATCATTTTTACAGTTGTTTCTGTATCAGTGATCAGTCCTTTGGAATTAATTAGAACAAAAATGCAGTCTAAAAATTACACTTATCTTGGTAAGATAAAAATATATATTTGGATTTATAGTGAATTAATATAAATTTATATGAATTTTTTTTATTTAAGAAATGGTTAAAGCTATTGATAGGCAGATTCATGCTGAAGGAATTAGATCTCTTTATCGAGGATGGGTACCTACAATTTTAAGAGATGTTCCATTTTCAGGTAAATAACTACTGTGTATATATTAAGAAAATCTAACATCTGTAAATCTTGAGATTTGTTTGACAAATACCATAAATCTATAAAATAAAATTACTTTCTATTGAACATTAATATTTTGCACAATACAGGTAATTTCAATCATTATGACCTAATTTGTTCCTGGAATAAACTTGTTACATAAGAATTCATAAACCAATATTCAATTTCCCATAGACATAATTTAAAACCAGGAATTCCATTCTTGACATAGAAATTTGACTATTATAAAATTAAAGATCAACAATATTAATAGTACATGATTAAACAATGATTAATTTATCTAAATAAATGAAAATATGACCTTTAAAATCAGGCAAATTATTATAATAAAGAAATTATTTATCGTATTAAAGAATTTTTATTCTTCATTATTATATAAGCAGGTGAGATTTAATGTAGATCAGGGGTGGCCAACAGGTCGATTGCGGGACGATTTGTAGTTGATCTTCGTAAGTTATAGGACGACTCTCTTACTTCATAGTGCCTTCTCTAGACAACTAAAGCCTTTTTGCTTTATTGCTGAGTATGGCCCAAAACAGAATAGCCGATAGCAACAGAGCATTTAGACAAAATTCTAAATTCACTGATGATGCCAACATAGTGCCTATGAATTGACAGTTGTGAGAGTTGAAGTGAATTATTGTGTTTGAGATTTATGAGTAAAGTAAAAGGAAAAATCCGTCACCGCTGATGGATATCTTGTTTTGGGCTAATGTAAACAATATTTATTTGGGCTAATGGGTTATAGAAGATAATTAATAGTAGTTAAGTTAAAATTAAGTTTCAGTAAAGTTTATCATAGAGTTAAATTCTAATAAAATATAAAAATAAATACAATAAACTCTCTGAAATCTGGTACCCTCAGTGATTGAGAAGTTTTAATTCAAAAAATAAATAAATGTCTAGTATTACTGGCAAAAATATAAAGTTAAAATTAAGTTTCAGTTAAGTTTATCATAGAGTTAAATTCTAATAAAATATAAAAATAAATATAATAAACTCTCTGAAATCTGGTACCCTCGGTGATTGAGAAGTTTTAATTCAAAAAATAAATAAATGTCTAGTATTACTGGCAAAAATACCAAAGTAAAAAAATGTGACTAACTGGATGGAAAAAATAGTTTCTGCAGTGATCTGTCAATAATAGATATAGTATACATTCTGTTTATAAAATATATTCTAAAACATATATTAATAGTATATAAATATATCTTTTATAACATACATTTCCATAACAACATATTCTATTATAAATGTGGCTCATGACATATTCATTAATAGCTGAAAAACTGGAGGTGTGGGACCCGAATTTTAACTCGGATCCTCTAGCCCTTTATAGGTTTGTGGTAACATTATGTACCACTTTTTATTTGGATGTACTACAGTTATAATTCTTGGTACAAATGCATAATTTACAAACAAACAGCAATTTTATTATTTTCTACAAAGTAGAAAATAATAAAATTGCTATTTTTTAATGAAAATTCCATTATTATAAAAGCATTAACAACATTAGCAAAAATGAAAACCTAAGATTAATTTAAATATAAAACATATTCTAAGATGCAACAATTATAGAAAGTGAGTGATTATAGATGCATTCTATAAAAAGTGAGACACTCCAGCAGAGAGAAAAAAATATCAATAAAATGATGATAGATAATTCTTATTTATATGGAATATTTATTAGTTGAGTAGTTTTAGAGAAGCACATTTTATTCAGTTCATGTTAAAATGTATTTACAATTGCTTGCTGAGATTCTCTATGTTATAAGAAAATATATTAAAACTGTTTGCGAAGATAGTTAATTAATAAAGTCAACAATTATTGCATATTGTTTACAGATAATGCATTTTCTATATCTTTTTTTTTTCAGATAATTTATTAATGTTTCTGTTAATTCTGATTATAAACATTTTATACTTATTTGAGTGAGATCATTGTATCTGCTCTAGCTCAGTTTTGTATCTATATTTATTTCATTTATTTATGAACTTATCAGTTTACTTGGTGTCATTTCTTGATTGTAATTCAGCAGAAGTTTTTAAAGCATTTTAAGTTATTTTTTTATAATTAACAAATACTATATATCTTCAAAATTGTTTAATATATTCATAATATTGTAATAATTTCTAAGCCAAGATTGTTAATTAATAAAGTCAACAATTATCGCATATTGTTTACAGATAATGCATTTTCTATATCTTTTTTTTCAGATAATTTATTAATGTTTCTGTTAATTCTGATTATAAACATTTTATACTTATTTGAGTGAGATCATTGTATCTGCTCTGTCTCAATTTTGTATCTATAATTACTTCATTTATTTATGAACTTATCAGTTTACTTGGTGTCATTTCCTGATTGTAATTCAGCAGAAGTTTTTAAAGCATTTCAAGTTATTTTTTTATAATTAAAAAATACTATATATCTTCAAAATTGTTTAATATATTCATAATATTGTAATAATTTCTAATATGACAGGTGGAGTCGGAGTCGGATCATTTACTATCCTTCTCTGCAACGCTGGTTACTACAGTTCCTACGCGCCCTCGTCGTTTGAAAATTTTCAGCCAATCAGTATCTCGGACTCTACCGATGACGTCAGTAATATGGTGGAAGTTCGAAACGAAGAAATGAAGACTGTTTAAATTACACTTAAAACATTTAATATATTCTTTAAATGATATTTCACTCAATAATAATTCAAATTAAATATGAAGAATTCTACAAACTATGAAAATTTAACGCATGTGCAAGAAGATGCAGTCTAGATTCTAAACCTGGCTAGTGGCTGGTCTAGAAATATACTTTAGAAACCAGTTTTCTAGATCTCGTCTGAGCCACGTCTGCCAGGGATGCTTCGTTTATGCAATGCAAATTTTATAAAACCTTGGTTCAGACCGCGACCGAGGGCTAGAACGCATTTAAATAATCGGCCCACACTGGTAAACCTGTCGTAACCTGGACTGCCCAAAAAAGCAAATTTTTTCAATTTATATTAACTTCTTTCTTACCTTGTATTTTGTATTTTGTGTTATGTAGATAAGACATTATTAACCGGGATATTTCTTCCGGGTACGGGCGCCGTTCCCGTATCACGTGATTGCCAACGACGGAGGCGGAGAACTGACCGTTATATATATATACATATATATATACACTGTATATATAAGGTTTTCAATTATTTTTAATTTCTTTATCATTTGGAATCCATTGTTTTTTATGCGTCCAGTTTTAAACTTGATTTAAATAGCATAACTATCACAATGACATCATTTCCCAAAGATGCATCAGTTGTGACATCAGAACGTACCGGCAGTTGTCACGCCATTCATTGTAGCCCCACGAAGATGTCACGTTAGCAATGTATCTATAAATTCATGGGATTGATATTGACGCTTGGTAAGCTATATATTATCCCTGCACTGCGAACAACATATAGCGCTATTTCTTATCAAAAATATAAAATAAAATTTTGATAAAAATTAAATGCCATCCTATAGGATCAAATGATCCTACAAGATTAAATTTTGCGGTATCGAGGTGAACATTAAAGATAGAAAATTGTCACTCTTGAAATTCACAGAAGGGAGGCATGAGGATATGAATTACTGTACATTAGCGGATAATTGTGAAATATTTAGGCCAGCTTAAAGAGGATTAGTATTCCAACTAAACTTTTGTTAATATGTTTACTTCTTTTGTCTCTTTGTTCTCCTTCCATTACAATTTAGTATTTAAATTCAATGGAGGAGATAAACAAGCATATAAACCTTCAACCATGGGAAGAAAGTGCAGTCAGACACGGGAGTAAAGAGGAGTGACACTAAAGTAAATTGAAGATAGAAGAAAAATAGATAAAACGAAATTCTCACGGAAGACAGTTGGAGCGGCCAGACTTGGCAGATTCCTAGTTTGTAGTTTGTTGACGAATCTCAACACAATAGAACTTTCGTCGTGATTCTCTGCGGAGTTAGATTTCCCAAAAGTTTTTCAGAAGTGAAATTTCTGAGAAATTTTCGAGTCGATCTTTTTCGGACATTTCTTATGTGGACATTTGCGATCACTCTCCCGTGAAAAGTTTATTTTGTTTGTTTGGGATTATCTCATTTCATCGCACGTTGTATCATCATTCTAGTCTCTCTAGACGTACATTTATTTTTGTATTTCACATTGTGTTTTATATGGTTTGTAAATAAACCTGTATATAGTAAACTACTGTATGTGTGAGTCCATACAAGTGTGCTTCGATAAACGAATCATTTAGGTCTTCGAAAAAACTGGACACAAACACATCACGAACTTTAATAAAATCATTATGAAATTTCATGGAAATATGCTAATTAATTCAAAAGTTATCAGTGGAAGAAAGAAATGAATTTATCTTAGAAGCCTCTATTTTCTTTGGAAACTACTTAATAATTATTCCTTAACTAAAGGATTGAAAACTTAATTTGATATTTTGATCTTTTAAATAAGATGTTATATTCATAACAGTTAGAGGAATTATTCATTTAGCAGAAGAACATTAAAAATTTAATCAAAATATTCTTTTGAAATTCGGCTAAAAATTATCATTATTATTATTTTTTATTAATATTCATTTTTAATATTTTTTTAAATATAAATTGATATAAAGAAACATTTAAATTTATTTTGGATTTTATAAAAATAGATTTTAAATTATTTGTGAAAGGTTTGATTGATCATAAATAATACACAATACTCCTAGAATAAAATGCCAAACATATCTGCAGAGCAAAAAATAATTGAATCACAATTGAATTCAGATAAAAGAAAATTCATTGTTATTGTTGCAAAATCCGATAAACACACACACGAGTAAATAAATATTTTTAGCTTTTCTCTTCGCATAAAATTGAATTATGCAAATATATTTAAATATTTTCAAACTGAAATGGTATGTTTGTAATAGAAAATTCGATTGATTGTTTTACACTAAAAATAAAATAATACTTATTTTTTCCCAATAGGAAAAATAATTAAATGATTTTTCAGAAATATTTGTTTATATTGCAATTATTGCTTATCATATAATACTAGATAGTGGATAAATTTTATTATTTTACTTGCTAAAAGTTAAATTTATTTGGTAAAATTCATTTTAAAAATCAATACTCGAATAGAAAAATTTTATTTAAGGTGGAGTGGGATAAGTGCAAAGCGGATTTTTGCAAAATTGGAATTTAAACGAAAGTATTTTAACCTATCGTATAAATATTTAACAGGGTCGTTAACAATCGCATTGCGCAGCTACTACCGTATAACTCATCCTTGTAAATTTTAAATTTGCTACAAAATCGTATAAAATGTCAGCTACCCTACACTTACGCGTACGTGCAAGTTAAAAAAGCTTTGAAGTTTATTTACGCTATTTGGCAAGAGCAGAATTAGGAACAAATCTACTATAAAATGCTTTTTACTGCATTAAGATAAGTTGTTTCGTTTTAGAGTTATCCTTTGTTAAAGAAACAAGGATTGAACTCTTGAAAATGAGGAAGCATACTGGAATAAATCAAAAATATAAAGTGATGTGTAGTGCGATATTTTTATAAGGAAAAAAATGACCGTTATCCGCGTATTTCTGTACACTTTGATCTCAATATTTTTAGTCCTATTCCATATTGAAAGAAATTCTGTGTTGGCTTATTTAAAAAACAATTTCGCTTTCCACGATTTGTAAATCAATAATTTAATTATTATTTTCAAAATTAAAATTAAATTGAATAATAAGTAAACACTTTTAATTATGGAAAGTTTGAAATTACATATTGTAAATGTACTATAGAACTAGTTTTTTTTTTAATTTATGATTGAATAATAATAAGTTTTCTATTGATTATTTATTCGATAATTTTTATACCGAAATATTAATATACAATATAAATTTTTCTTATGCCATTTAATTACAAAATTAGAATGTCGTTCTAAGAGAAACGGTTTCCATCTAAAAGAAAAATTTTATCGAATCAGAAATATCTACTATAAGTATTGGATCAATTATCTTATAATCCGGAATTTTCAGAAAAACCATGTAGTAGAATATGGGAAGAGTGTAGAGTTCCTATAAACGTAGCTTTAATATGGCGACTGTATTGAATGCAAATGTTTCTGTAAGACAAGTTCTAGCTTCACTCGCTATTACCAGGGGCGGATTTAGGCATGGTCTTTATGGGCTGCAGTCCAAGGCCCCTTTCAATCAAAGGGACCCATCTGTAGTCAAAAAATAAAAATAAAAACAATTTAAATTAAAAATTAAAGAAAATAAATCACACAAAACTTTTTTGTACCTAAAGTTTAAATCGTTAGTTTGCAACAGTATTAGATTTGAATAAAATATCAATGTTTTAAATAAATCACACAAAACTTTTTTGTACCTAGATAAAGTTTAAATCGTTAGTTTGCAACAGTATTAGATTTGAATAAAATATCAATGTTTTAAATGACAGTAAATAGTAAATACAGTACAGCTCTGTTTTCTATCGGCTCGGTAATCGATAAAATCAAAATATACTTTGTGATTTGTCAATTCTGCAAATAATTTGATAACGTCGGAATGGAAATGCATGTATAGTTCCTCTAATGCTGAATTCACACGAACCGAAACAGAACCACACCACGCCCACAAAACGGTGGTTACAATGTGGTTGTATTGTGGTCGAAATCAACCACTCGCGAACTACTTATATGCACAGTCGAATATAAGTTTCATCCACAAACTTGTGATCGATATCATCCACAATTTTGTGGATGATCACAAGTTGCGACAGCCGTTGAAACCAATTTCAATTAGTGATCCGTCTGAGTTAGATTATGCGTTTCTATATTAACATAATTGTAATTCACGACCGTCCACAAGCAAACACCGTTTTGTGGTCGTGGTTGTGGTTCTGTTGTGGTTCGTGTGAGTTCAGCCTAAAGCGTGTTAGCTTAGCATAGATCTTACGGTTTGACATTTTAGGTTAAATAGGTACCCCCAAACAGTATTAGTCTAGGGCCCCCAAAGTTAACTGTCCTCCCCTGGCTATTACTTAATACTTCAGTCATCTAAAAGAATGTATTTGAAATTAAAAGGTAATATACAAACATTTAATATGAAATCTTTTTCGTCTGTTGTCATAACCTAGAGAAGAATCCTACACTCTTACTTAGAACACATTATAATCAATTTCTTATTCTATAATGCCATTAAATCTTTTGTTGAAACATTTAAATTTTATAATATTGTTTAATTTATTTAAAAATAAATAAATTAATCTGAGCTATTTGAAATTTGTATGACAGACATAGTAATTCTTTACTTCAAATCGTAATTGTCTATTCTATGTCTGTAGCCGAAAAATTGTTAAATTACAATATATAATTCTTATAGATAAATTACCAATAAAAATTTGTTATAATAAATCCATTAGCTCCTAAATAAAATCAATTTAAACTCTCAAATCCGAATTCATCCGGTATCATATTTAAGTTAAGGAAGTTTTAAGTTCTCTTAGTTCTGTAAAATTTTAACTGATTCAAGAAAATAAATGATAACCTTAAACCAAATAAATAGCGGCATAAAATTAAATTAAATATCCTAATTTCTAACTTAATTTTCTAAACACTATAGATTTTATTTGTTTATTTTTACAGTAAACTTTGAAATTTTGCAATATTAATTTAAATAGAAGTAAATTCAATAGCAAATATTTGTTCTGTTGTTTCTACAGTAGCAACATTTTAACTAATAATCGAAATATTATATTCATAAAAATTTTTTTATTTTTCTATAAATGCGGCTACAACACGTTTATTTACTGAACTAAGTCAACAATTTAAAATATACTTAAAAGTAATTAATTCAGTAATATTCAAAAATCAATTAAAAATCTGAATAGAATAACGTCTAAATTATAATTATATATATTATTCATAAAAATTTTTTTATTTTTCTATAAATGCAGCTACAACACGTTTATTTACTGAACTAAGTCAACAATTTAAAATATACTTAAAAGTAATTAATTCAGTAATATTCAAAAATCAATTAAAAATCTGAATAGAATAACGTCTAAATTATAATTATATATATTAAAATTAAAAAGATAGTGCATTAAATTTTCATTTTCTTCCACAATATATGGAAAATAAATCAATCAATGACTTCATAATTCGTTTCTATTCCATCCTACACGTGCAATAATACGAAAATTGACGCTTTTATCAATATTTACAAGTAGGTGTGTCAGAGTGCGCCACAATTGTTATGCAAGACACGTAAGGACTAAGCTGTTGACTTGTTCTTGTTCCCTTAGCCAATGTTAGAAATTTTAAAATTTATTACATACAATTGTTACTTAGGTTAGTCATCATTAATATATTAATAATAATTAAGTCGTTTTATAAATTCTTGTTAACATTTTATTATGCTAAATTCAAATAATTAAATTTAGTGTATATTGTGTTATGTTAGATATGGATAGTGAAAATAAACTTAGCAATTCTGATATCTTTTAATTACGTACGTGGTTTCTAGAAAGAGGGTATATCAAGGAATATTAATATGATTACTAGTTCGAATCAAGAGATATATACAGGGTGTTTCTTACCACTCGTACCACCCCTTTTTTCTCTGAAACGCGATGAGATAGGAAGTAGGGCGAAAAATTTTGATTACCAAAGTATATCCGAAGAATCAAATGGTGCATGTTAAAAATTTTGTGGGCCTTTCGGAAGTAAGGGCACAAGGGGTCAACTTTGAAATATCCATTGGTAACATATGCCGATTTTCGCATAATTGGATAGAACTGTAAAAAACAAACAACTTTTGTTTTGAAAGTTTTTAAATATCATCTCCGGATTGTAAGATATCAGAGAAAAAAATGAAGCCGCCTGAAATGACCGCTGATTGGGATATTCAAGCAATAAGAATTAATATCACCTCCGGATTGTAAGAAATCAGAGAAAAAAATGAAGCCGCCTGAAATGACCGCTGATTGGGATATTCAAGCAATAAGAAGAAGAATCCAGTAGAGGGCATCTGTGTACTTGTGTTTACGCTGGGGAACACTACTGAAGCAGCAAAGAGCATTATTATGCAGTTTAGGTACTAGGTGGGAGATCACTGATGAGACAAGTCTTCCGTCATCACAGTTCCGCACGAAGTCATACTCAAGAACAAGGATTTCCCGACTTGTTTCAGCGCTTTATGAGTGCACCATGGAGTGCACAGATGCCCTTTGTTAGATTCTTATTATTATTGTTTGAATAGCCCAATCAGTGGTACATGCGGCGGCATCTTTTTTGTGATATCTCACAATCCGTAGGTGATATTAAAAAACTTTCAAAACAAAAGTTGTTTGTATTTTACAGTTCTATTCAATTATGCCCAAATCGGCATGTTTCTATTGGAGATTTCAAAGTTGACCTCTTGTGCTCCTACTTCCGATAGTCCCACAAAATTTTTATCATGCCCATTCGATTCTTCAAGATATACTTTGGTAATCAAAATTTTTCCCCTATTACCTATCTCATTGCGTTTCCGAGAAAAAAGGGTGGTAGGAGTGGTAAGAAACACCCTGTATATTATTACATTTTATATGATTCTTACTTAATAAACTACTTTCAAATAGTACTTCAACAATTATTGTTTCATATAAATTTGCTAGCCTATATTTTATTCAAATTTATCTTGTAAAATATTAATCTTTGCTTAAAAATATCTCAATAAGTAAAATTTTTATTTTGTATTGAATATAGTTCCTGTTAAGATTAATAATAATTTTATTTTGGAATTTTATGATTATACCAAATAATTTATTTATGTATAGATAAATTATTCGAACATATAAATATAGTTGAAATTCTTTAGTTTGGTACTTTTGGGCATGGTGAAGTAGTCATTTACCGTCTTGGAGGCCTGGTTCCATTCCAATCTCCAATTTTTCATGATAGGACTAGTTTTTCTCAAGGCCTAACCCGTTACCTGACAGCTGATCCAATCAAAAATGTGGAGTTCTGTGGTGTCATAGAAATGTTCCCGCGCTTAATATTTATAAGGTGTTATAAATTTTCCAAAAAATAGGATGACATTATAATTTGTTTAAAATAGAAATAAAAATATTTCTATAAATATAAATCGTAGTTTAAAACTGCATTTTGTAATAGAGAATGTGGAAATATGAACCAGTTGAGCAGAAAATTAAACAGTTTAATCATATTAGAATATAAACAATATAGCGGACTTCTACTTAAGAACGTCGTTATATAAATTAATTTTATTTTTTATAATTTAAATATAAGGCAACTACTATAGACTATTAAAAACTTTTTCTTCTTAAGATAAATACGTATTTTTATAATATGATATATTAAAATTTTCGCATAATTCATCAATAAAAAATTTTTTTATTTATTCTTAGATTTTTCGACACGATGCCGTCAATCGCAATTTTATAAAACGAATCCGTTAAATAATTACCATTTTCATTCATTTTTATTAAATATTTTGACAAATTATTATTAAACACAATAAGTAATAAATTTAAAATATATAAAACATAATAAATTTATCAATTTTTATCATTTTATTTGTAAAAGTTTTTTAATTGAAATTAATTAAATAATAGTAATTTAAATTTAATGAACAACTGAATAAATAGGAGCCATTATTGCTATTTTTGACAGAGGCAATTTTCTATGATTATTTTTTAAACTATACCCATAACAAAAATTTATTTGCAATATATGAAATTTAAAAAATACTAATTAATAAATTATAAAAGAATCAAGTAGTTAGTATTGAAATTAATCAAGCATTTATATATATTAAAGTATTGTTAGCCTTAATTTCAAACCTAACCTTCGGCTTTAAACTTGACTAATATGTATGACATACGTGGAAAAAGTTAAAAGGGTAAAAATAAATGTTAAAATCATTTCGGATTATAGGATTTTCGTGACTCTGTAGTCCATCATTGGGGCCAAATTACACAATGCCATAATAAAGATTCGCGAAATATTTCTAATGTATTTAATTGTTAGACACATTATCATTAACAATTATTATAAAACAATTTAATTTTATTACAAATAACAATAATAATGTTATGAATAAATTAAATATAATTTAACAAGTAAAATTTGAAAAAGTTTTTAAAAATTATATTTCAAATTAAAAAGAATTGTATAAACGAAAATTTTAATTATATTCTGTACTATTAATACTTGTATATTATATAGCATTCGCAAATTTATTTCAATCTTTTACAAACTGATTTAATCCTTTTGCAAATATATTTAAACTGGCGCTAATTTCTTTAAACTTTTTGCAAATTTATTTAAACCTTGTGCAAATTGACTTAATCCTTTTGCGAATATATTTAAACTTTTTGCAAATATATTTGAACTTTTTCCAAATATATTTAAAAATTTGCACGTACATTCAAACTCTCGGCTACGAGAGTTTGAATGTACTTTAACAAAATGGTAGAGAAAGGATAGTGAATAAACGAGTATAATATTGATATATGGAAATAAATTTATTGATATTTTCAAATTAATACAAATTTTCATGAGAAAAATATATACAGGTATTAATATGTACTATACAGTAATAAATTTAGTACAGTGGTTGGATAGTAGCTGCGGCTGATAACAAAAGAAACATGTCCATAATGTAATTGGCGCAATCCTGGAAAGTAATACTACATATAATGCATTTCTTATGAAGACATACTTAATTTCATGTTCAAGAAGGCTTCTCTCTGATTTTCATAAGAGTCATTCCAGGCTCTTTCTCAATTGCTGCTTCTATATATTAGGCGAAGGACATCGGGATTAAGTAGTTTTGGCCTGTTCCCTCGTGGTCCATTGTTTAGCATCTCAAAATTATTCCTTCTGTACTTTTTAATTATGCTTTTTCCCGTATTCCATTTTATACCTGATTTTGACGTCGCCTCCTGTATATAAGTCTGTTTAAATTTTATACCCAAAGTCGCAGTCGGGGAACAGCCGAACAGACTCGTGCAGTATATGACGTTGCTTTTCCATCCGTCGACTATTGTGCTCACAAGTCAGTTTAAATAAATTTATAAAAGGTTTAAATAAATTTGTAAAAGGTTTAAATATATTTGCTGACGTTGCTTTTCCATCCATCGACTATTGTGCTCACAAGTCAGTTTAAATAAATTTATAAACGGTTTAAATAAAATTGTAAAAGGTTTAAATATATTTGTAAAAGGATTAAATATATTTGCAAATGAGTTAAAAAAAAATTGCAAAAGATTGAAATAAATGTGCAAATGCTATAGTAAGACTCCATTTAACGCGAGGGGATACGTTCCAAGAAAACAAAGCGCTAAATGAAACAATTAAATATATTTGCAAATGGGTTAAAAAAATTTGCAAAAGATTGAAATAAATGTGCAAATGCTATAGTAAGACCCCATTTAACGCGAGGGGATACGTTCCAAGAAAACAAAGCGCTAAATGAAACAGCGTTAAACAATCGATTGAGAGACGTGTAAGAAAGATGCGATACGCCTACATAAAAGTTTGGCTAACCAGTTTTTATTGAATAAATTTTTTGGTTTTAGTCAAGATCTTTCTTTAGTTGTCCTAGAATTCGACAATAAGAATTTAGTAAAGTAATTTTTTAATACAATGGTATACATTAGAAAATAATGGCAAGCTGTTCATTTTGTCATAAAAAATAATTAATCAGTTATTGTTATAGGTGGATACTAATAGAATAATGCCTTTGTAAAATAAACAATTTATTATATTAAACAAAGTTAAAGATGATCAAAATCAAAAATAAGGCGGACCATATGGAGACTATACTGCGACCATAACTCGATGACTGCAATTAAAAGTTGATTCCCACTAGAATGGAACCGCGGCGAAATACACGCGTGTTGCGTGTTGTGGATAAAGCAGTGCAGTTTTGACGTCATACCACAGAGTAAAAACTGCTACCGTCCAGTGTCTAGATGGATTCAACTTTTCCGCGACGGTAAAATTCGTCGAGATAATATCCACCAATGAAATCCATGAATTTTGTGACGCTGAATGGTTGGCCACCTTGAGAGTCAAGATGGTGGGATTCTCTGTCATTAAATCTCATCTCTTAATCAAAATTACATAGAAACATTGTGAGTATTTCTTCTTATATTTTCGATCCAAAGATTTTCTCTTCCTCGATTTTGTTTCAGTTTCCTCATTTACTGCAGTTAATAGCATCATTTGGTAAACAGCACGAGCCTTTCGTTGCTTAGCATCCATTTTGTTTTACAAAATGAATTATGGGGACAATACTAAGAATCTTAGGGAAAACGACGCTTATCGTGACTGTGGGAATCCACAAGCGCGTTTATCTGCGACGGTTTTCGAGCATTCCGCTTTCCACGGCGGATAATGGAAACCAACCTTAACTGTTTGCATTCGACCTTGTTCTCGCAATGCTCTGACATTATCTAGCAGCCAAACTTTTGTTTAACATTTGAAATATATACTGCATTAACTTTTTTTAAAGATATTTTGAAGATTGAATTTGATGGTATTATTATTATTTTTTTGCTTGCCAAATCGATTAACTTGATCAGTCACACCAAAATTGTAATAAAAATAACGAATACTCCAAGGATATACAATCTTATGCATTTTATATGTCGTTAGATAAAAGCTACACCTGTAATAATATGTTCTACAATGTTTATTTGAATTTATATTTTAAAGGGAATTTTAAAAAACAATGTATATTATTTTATCATTTTTCTTTACTTTTTGTTTTGTGGAGTTAATTGATTTGGCAAGTGAGCAGCTCATATATAAATCAGTTTAAATTTTATACCCAAAGTTGCAGTTGGGGAACAGACGAACAGACTCGTGCATTATAAGGCATTGCTTTTCCATCAATCGTTTTGCATAAAATTTAAATAAATTTGCAAAAGCTTTAAATCAATTTGTAAAAGGTTTAAATAAATTTGAAAATGGGTTAAATAAATTTGAAAATGCTATATATTGGATATATTGATTATTACTTGTATTTAATCATATTAGGTAAATACTGAACTATATGTCATTAAAATTCATTCAAATGTTGAATTTACTTATTATCTTGTTTTAATATTAATTGTTAATATTTAAGCAGTTTGCATATATAAGTCTAATATTACATTATGATTGATTTTTAATGAAATAAATAACTGTGCATGTATATTAAGTATCAGCTATATCGTGATATCAATTTTCAGCAAAATAGTTAATTATAGTTAACATTAAACTGCGATAAAATATATCAAATAGCAAGATAATTCATCTGCAATTGATATAATCCTTTTGAAGAAATGGAGTGAGTTTGCTACAAGAAACAAATTTAAGTCAAAACAAAAAATAAAGATTACTGATTTTTTAATCTAACTAACTTCTGAAATAAATCATAAAAAAAATGTTTGTATTTTAAATACTTAAAATATATTACAACTAATGGATTGAATAAAGATAGCATTGACTTGACTAAATTTTACACAGTAAATAAAGCTAAGATCAGTGAGAGCAAAAGAAATAAACCAGCTTAACTCTTTAACTGCCTAACATTGTATTTCATGAGATTTAAATGTTTTCAGATTGCTAACATCGTACGACTAAAATGACTTATATAAAAGCCAATGAAAATTTATTTCCATTGACTTTTATATAAATCATTTTAGTCATATGATGTTAACAATCTGAAAACATTTATTTATTTATTCTATTTAGGTTCTTAGCTTAACTGCTATGTTTAAATCTCGAAAATTAATTAAAGTCCAAGCATACTAGCAGTTTTAAATTTTAACTCAAAGTCCTTTATTGTCTATTAAAAATGTTTTCGGTTGTATTTAATTAGACCCTCTTCAGTTAACACTTTAAATATACACCGAATACAAGAAAAACTTTTGAACATAATAACTCTAGAACAATAACTGAAACAATTTCAAAATTCAAGTTTCGTTTTTCATAGAGACCATAGAGACCATAAAATAAAATGCACAACTATATTTAATTACTTTTATTATTTAATCGTTTTTTATATTTTGTTTCAGACTAAGATTTTAGTTAATTATAAAAATTAATCAATTCACTGTCATTTAAACAGCTTCTCCATCAAGGCATATTTCCATGGTAGGATTAGCCCTTTACTCAGATATTCATTTATCAGACACCCACATAGAATATATGATGGAAGCACTAGAAGAAGAGAAAAAAGAAAACTATAGATGGAGAGTAGTAAACCAAACAAAAAAGAAAAACAGCCAATTGAAAACAAATGTAGAGACCAAGAGAGAAAAAGCCTGTATAGAAGAGACCACGCAGTGGATGAAAGATAACAATATAATAGTAACCAGAGAAGATAAAGGAAAGAGAATGGTGATGATGAAGAAGGAAACGTATGATGAAATGTTGGACACCAGCATAAAAGAATCAAACTCGATTGTCCTAAAAGAGAACCCCATTCACTCCCTCACAGCAGCAACTGAGAACCTTCAGAAGAGAAAAGATTTCCCGGACTTCCTGAAATTTGAGAAAGTACCTGCCCCAAGATGCCCCAAGCTTTTCAGATACACGAAGACACATAAGGACCCAGTAAAACTACGCCCCATAGTAGATAAAACAGGGTGCCCCACGATAAGGCTAGAAAGGCAACTAGCAAGCTGGTGTTTGAATCATCTGGAAGAATATGAGTATTCTATAAAATCCACGGAAGGCTTTGTAAAGAAACTATTAGAAAGAACTGGAACACATGAGATTATGGCAAAATACAATTTTCAAAAGTTATATCCCTCTATCCAAATAGCATCACCTTATATAGATCCCGACATGCATCACCTTATATAGATTTCTATTGGAATATATCCCGACAGCAATGACCACAGCAGCCACCTTAAGGGAAATATCACATCTTATATGCTATAGCAGTGTATTTACATACAGAGGTGAGTATTATAAGTGTAGGGGTCAGCAAAACCCCCCTCTATGTGTCGTCTTTAAGACGAAGAATGTGATGACGCTGTTGAAATAACAGGATGTAATTGATATCATTATTGCCTCTTTTGAGGTAATAAATTAAGATAGTTTATTCAGATGTCTTTGTAAGTAAAGTCCATGATTTTAAAGAGATCTAAGAAGTCTAAATCTTTATAAAATTATGCAAAGTTGCAATATTCAAAACTCAATATTTATTATCAACATCAATTAATACCTAATATTTTTCATGGCTATGCAGTATTCCAGAGACTGCCTAAGTTGTGGAAAATAAATTCTGAAATAACTAAACTATTATTTCAATACAATATATTGTAAAAATAGCACAACAAAAACACAACCAAAACTTCAAAAGTAACTTATTAAAAGTAATGAACAAATGTTAGAACTACATAACAAAAAAGATGTTAGTGCACTAATAACTAATAAATTGAATTAATCCAAAATACAAGTAAAGTTAATTAAAAAGTTAATAAGGTTTATTGAAATAATAACAAAGCAACAAATTAGTAATAGTTAATTAAAGAGTTAATAAGATTAAAGTTATAAGTTAATTAAAAAGTTAATAAGGTTTATTGAAATAATAACAAAGCAACAAATTAGTAATGAAAATTTGTTTAATTATCAGTGCAAGGATCCAAAAACAACAATAAATTTATTAATTAGAAATAATAAATAACCTTAAGTAATAACTTATTCTGTTATATTCACTCTCCAATACAAAAAAGCAATCAGTTATCTATATCACAAGAAAGAATTGAAAGTCACTTGTATAAGTATACAGTCTATCTCACTTTGTTGCATCTAGCAGACAACAGTTTTTTATAATAGCAACTTTTACAAGTTCTATGCTTAGCAACATAAAGTTGTGTAACAACTTCAGTTTCTAGTTTACAAATTAAATAATTGGGAAAATAATAATTGTCATCTTTACAGTTTGACAATAATTATTTCATCAATTATAAATCATTTACTTGTTGCATCTAGCAGACAACAGTTTTTTATAATAGCAACTTTTGCAAGTTCTATGCTCAGCAACATAAAGTTGTAACAACTTCAGTTTCTAGTTTACAAATTAAATAATTGGGGAAATAATAATTGTCATCTTTACAGTTTGACAATAATTATTTCATCAATTATAAATCATTTATAGGAGGCATTTCTTTAACTCTTTTGGATTTCAAATCAGATCAGTGATATTATTTTAAAATAGATGACATTATGTGACAAGGAACTTCATTGGGAAAACTAATTCTGTTCTCTGAATAATGGGTTCCATATTTAATCCCTGAATAATGGGTGTTTTTCAAAAATTCTTTAATATTATAGACTAGGATTGATCTGTATATAAAAATTTCAAAATAATTTAGCAGAAAATATATTATAAACTTACATTATGTAGTATATGAATATTTTATTTGAATCCAATGCATTAGTTATCTTTCAAGCCTTCAACTAAAAAATTTTATCTTTTAGTTGAAAATGTAGATATCCCCTTCATGCCTTCAACCATGAAGGGCAGGGTTGCAGAGTCGGATGGCAAATGATATGACTCTGACTCTGACTCCAGCTTTTAAAAAAAATCTGACTCTGATTCCGATTCCAACTCCCTAAAATTCATAAGGTCCGACTCCAACTCCCCCCCAAAAACCTCCAATTCTGCAATCCAGGATTGCAGAAATGGTTGGCAAATGATCCAACTCAGACTCCACCTTTTAAAAAAAAATCTAATTTCGACTCCCTAACGACTCTGACTCTGACTCCAGCTTTTAAAAAAAATCCGACTCTGATTCCGATTCCAAATCCCTAAAATTCATAAGGTCCGACTCCAACTCCCCCCAAAAACCTCCAATTCTGCAATCCAGAATTGCAGAAATGGATGGCAAATGATCCAACTCAGACTCCACCTTTTAAAAAAAAATCTAATTTCGACTCCCTAAAATTTGTAAGGTTCGACTCCGACTCCCAACTCCGGGCAGTTTAAAATTCCGACTCCTACTCTGCAACCCAGATGAAGGGGACATCTACATTTTATTCTGAGATTTTTGAAAAATAGCAAATTAGATTTGTGTTAATAATATATTTTTGAATGGATTCACTGTAAAAATTGGATTATTAACTTGTTTATTCTCTACAACATGCCAACAGAGCCAAAGAAAAAAAAAAGATTGTAGTAAAAGAACGTTGAAGCTTTTCAATGTTAATATTTGGCAGTAATAATAATAAAAAAATCTTAAAAATAATTAAAAATGCTAAAATTTCTGGATTTTAAAATGAGGAGTTTTTATAAAATGTGCCTGATTCTAAAGAACAGAATTTTCAGAATTTATTATATACAGTATAATTTCATTAGGACCATAAATTAACAAACTAATAATTGAAGATATTATTGTTTTAAAAATTAATTTTTGTCTCTAGCATTATATTGGGGAGGATATGAGTTCTTCAAACAGATGTGTAACCAGCAGAAGCCAGATGCTTGGTTTTCTTTTATAGCAGGTGCAACTTCTGGAACTGTGAGCAATATATTTTTTTTAATGTTTAATACTTTTATGAATTAGTAAAACTTCTTAATAGTAAAAAGTCATATGCCTAAAATCTAATTAATTTTTGTCTTTTTAAAGATAGCAGCCATTCTGACATTACCTTTTGATGTTATTAAGACACATCGCCAAATAGAGTTGGGAGAAATGGAAGCATTAAAAAAAAATTCAGGTTAAACGCAGATATGCTTTTTAGTTTCTCACTTATTTACAATGAACAGTCTACTGTCAGAAAAACAATAGAATGGTAAAGATTGACCAACAGGGAACTACTAATTATGATTTAGAAATGTGACACTGTTTACATAGTAAAGTTGAGTTGGATTGCATTACATCCAATAAAAAACAAATCTATCAGAACTGTTTTACTTGATATAAATATATGAATGAATATATGAAGATATATGAATAGTAAAAATCGATAATTTTATAAGAAGAAATATTTTTTTTTATCGGAGATTGAATATGTGGTGTCTCATAGAAACTTTTCAATCTTTTACTTATTTAGGATTCAACTACATTCTGCCGGGTTGTTAATTAATTAATTAATAAAAATTCAAATTATCATTTATTAAGATGCAACTAGAAATACATTAATATCCATTCATTTAGCTTTGTAATAAATTTTTAAAATTGTTTAAAGACAGGACACCCTGTATACTAATACTCGCTTCGTTTTGCTTCTGTCATTGCTTGGTGCGCTACCATCCGTAAGGGCGTGGCTTGCTTCACAGTTTTTACTATTGAATGCCGTATCTGTATACTCTTTAATCTGTGACCGTGTCTCCAGTCAGTGAAGAAATTTTACACTACACGGGATAAATCGATCGCGTTAGTGTAGCTACACTGGCCAAATCGAATGTCTCAGTGCTACACCGTCTTACACTAGTGTAACGGTGTAGTCAAATCAAACAGAGCTTGTGTCTAATCTGTGACTTCTACTCTGCTGCAGTAGAGGCAGAGTAGAGTCTTAACAGAGTAGAGGTTTAAGGAGTAGTAGCACTCAGCAGTATATCGGGTCACTATTTTTCATTCCATTTCTTTCCACTTATATTGTTTGCTTATGTGGAATTCCACATAAGCAAACAATAGGAGTTCCTACTGTTTGCTTATAATACCTATAGTTAGTCCGATGGGAGGAGTCCTCGTCGAAATTCTGATAAGGACAGTGGAAAAAGACATAATCTTGTCATTAAGAGCCTCTATATCACTTTATCTTCGTTACATATATGATATATTTGTAGTATGGAAAAAGGAAGCAAAAATCGAAGACCTCCAGAAGCATTTTAATATACTAGCATTATGCCTAAAACTAGTACAAGATTTCAGCTAACCCGTATGAAGATACATTACTTGGATGTAGAAGTAACTGTAGAAGTGGCTGCCTACAAAACCCAGATATATAGAAAACCAAATAGTATACCGGTCATTATCCCAAAGTGGTCATAGGACACAGTGGATGCAAAAAAATTGATTGTTAGGGTGCTGTATAGAAGGGCAATAACGCACTCCTCAGATCTAAGTACAAGGGAGGCAGATCATTGAGGGAATAGGAAAGAGTCATGGCTATACTAAGAAATATTTAAGAAGGATTAAAGAACAGATAGAAAAGAGTACACAATCTCCTCCAGAACCTTCGGAAATGCAAAATGAAAACCAAAATCGACATGACACTACAAGATATATCCTGCTTCCGTACCCAGCTTCAAGACTGCCAGTGAGAAGAACAAAGACGAAGCTAGCCCCAAAGAGGAATCCCATGATATATCAGCATTTTAGAAATAATAAAGACAATACAGAGAATAAAGATAAATCAGCAGTGTATAAAGTCCCGGTAATGAACTTAGATAAAAATAAGAAAGAGGAATATGTAGGAATGACAGCAAGATCATTAAAGGAGGCTACAAGAACACAAGATATACAAGCTGCCAATATGAACACAGTGCTAAGTAGAAAAGTATACGAAGAAAATATCCAAGTGGAATGGGAAGAAGCTAGGGTAATAAATCATGTAATACTAAAAAGGAAGGTTTGTTTAAAGAAATGCTAGAGATTATAAGACGATCGGAAAGTGGAAACATGATAAATAATATCCGAGTAAAGGGATAGCCCTACCATGGAAATATGCCTTAAAGGAGAAGCTGTTTAAATGACAGTGAATTGATTAATTTTTATAATTAACTAAAATCTTAGCCTGAAACAAAATATAAAAAACGATTAAATAATAAAAGTAATTAAATATAGTTGCACATTTTATTTTAAGTCTCTATGGTAATGCAAAAAGCAAAAGTCAAATTTTGAAATTGTTTCAGTTATTGTTCTAGAGTTATTATGTTCAAAAGTTTTTCTTGTATTCGGTGGTATATTTAAAGTGTTAACTGAAGAGGGTTGAATTAAATATGACCGAAAATGTTTTTAATAGACAATAAAGGACTGAGTTATAATTTAAAACTGCTAGTAATGCTTGGACTTTAATTAATTTTCATTATTTATTCTAATTTACCAATAAGAAGTTGCTTAATTTATTTATTTATTGCTAATAATTTAATATATATTGCTTAATTTACCAATAAAAACTTGCTTAATTTTAAAATATAATTCTGATATCTTGGCTAACAGATGCACTCTTTGGAAAAAGTTTAGGACTCTCCTATTTTGGCTACATAATTTTCTAATAAACTAAATTGACAACTAGGTTCCAAATTAAAATAAAACAAAATCTAAACTAGCTTACAGAACCTTAAAATAAAATTAAAGATTAGGAGTGCTTTCAGGCTGGACTGCCCCTCTTCAGCTGCACAGAGAAACTGAACGTTAACAGAGAACGTTCTCTGTTAGATTCTCTGTTAACGTTCACTTTCTCTGTGCAGCTGAAGAGGACAGTCCAGCCTGAAAGCACTCCTGAATCTTTAATTTTATTTTAAGGTCCTGTAAGCTGGTTTAGATTTTGTTTTATAATTTTCTAAAAGAGTTACGTTACTTCAGGCCATTGAATGAGCATGGCATTGGGATTGGTCAGGAATGATTGAGGGCCAATTATCCACTCATGTCTTCTGATAAAATCTCGTATATGCTGTAGATGTCATAGTTAGTCTGGCAAACTACTATAGGGATTAGAAATCAGAGTTTTTTTGGCTTTGTTTACATAAAATTTCATCAGAAATCAACCTATATCACAACATGGAAGGATGATTGCTGATTTTCTAAGTGTTCCCTAACAATTAAAACATAAAATTCTTAGGGCACACTTAGAACTATCAGATGAAATATTTATATCTCATTTTTGCCAATTTCATTGTATTCTAAGTTTTATCAGAATTTTATATGTAAAAACTATAAAGTTTTTACATAGAAAAATAAACAATGACTTTTGGCAAGTTTTTAGCTGCACATAAAATGTAATCAGGTAGATTAGATGAAAATATTTTAAAATTATACACATTGAAGGTTCTAATGATATATAAATATAATATTCAAAAAACAAAAATACTAATTATTTCAACGAATAATTCCATAAAAAGAACTGAAGTCAAAATAGACGAGAAATACATAGAAAAGGTAGAAAAATGTAAATACTTGGGCACCACAATAAATGAAGACTGGACAAGTAATAAAGAAATAAGAACCAGAATTGAACTGGCAAGAGCAGGATATATTAAAATAAAACAAGTGTTATGCAACAAAAGCTTAAAACTAAAGACTAGGCTCAGAATTTTGAAATGCTACATCTGGCCTATCTTGCTATATGGATGTGAAGCATGGACACTAAAAAAAAGATGATCTTAAGAGATTAGAAGCTTTTGAAATGTGGTCCTACCAAAGAATTCTAAAAATCTCATGGATTGAAAGAATCACAAATGAAAAAGTATTGGAAATGTTAAACAAAGAGAAGGAAGTCATTAGAATTATTAAACAAAGAAAGATCTCATATTATGGACACTTAATGAGACATAAAGAATACAAACTCATTCAAAACATCATAGAAGGAGAAATTGAAGGGAAAAGAAGAAGAGGATTAAGAAGAACATCATGGATGGACAATATAATACCCTGCTTTCAATAGATTGTACCCTGCTTTCAAAGGACGATCTGAAAAAGAAGTCAAAGAATCGAACAGAGTTTGCTAGGATGATCGCCAGGGTCACATAGTGACAGGCACATTAAGAAGAAGAAGAATGATATATAATATTTTTATGATGAAAAAATGCCTCCAACACAATAATATATAAATATATGGATAATTAACACAAATTAGCAGAGTAGCTTTAAATTCATAATTTGACAGTCAAGAGTTAAAACAAATTAAAAATTTAATAATGACAAATACAGTAAAGTATTTCAAGCTATAAAGTCCATTCTCTGCATATTAAACAGTAACAGTAGAACAAAATAAAAATTACTTGTAATTAGATTATAGTGCATTCTAAGCCATGCATGGCATAACAGATATGTAATATTAGACTTATATATGCAAGCTGCCTAAATATTAACAATTAATATTAAAACAAGATAATAAGTAAATTCAACACTAAACAGTAGTTAAGAAATAAAATATATGTATTCTTTGTTAATATTTTTGTCTAAATTATATAGCCATCATCAGCAACACAGAAAAAGAATAGAATTACAATTTTAATTATTAAAGAAAACCAACATTCTAAAAATTGTAATTTAAATTAATGTTTGTGTTCTTTTAATAGGGCATGTTGGATCACTGCCGATTAAAAAATGTAGCATTTGTAATTGTAGCATTTGTTTGTAATTAAAAAATGTAGCATTTGTAATTGTTGCTTGAGTATTAATTAAAAGCTTTTAAGTAAAATAAATTAAAAATGCCTCTAATGCTCATATATGCATATGGATGAAAATTATATTTTTACACATTTCTTGCACAGACTATATATATGCCTTTGGCACATTATTAGCTTGATTTTCAATAATAACATTTCTAATTAATCTTTACTATTTCTAAAGATTTCTTTACTAGGCCAATTTTCAATGTTTTATAGGGCCTTATCACTCTTGCATCATCCCAATTAACATCCAGATTGTATTCATAAAAATTTTTAGTTAAAGCAGTATTGTTTTTTCCAGATATTATATCATTCTTATGTTCAGTTAATCTGTCTTCAGGATACCTCTTAGTAACACTAATACTGGTTTAGATCCTTGTTGTACATTGATATTACATAACCCTATACTTTGATTTCTCTTATAAGGATCTTTGTCATTTCTCAGTTTTCTGAATGGAGTGGAGTATCTTCTATACACTGTCTCTTTCCTCAGTTTGTTAACTGTTTTTTTATAATTTTAAAGTATCTCTAACATTTTGCCTTCTCTAATGCTGCTAACTTTGTCGCACATAATAGTTAGATCATGTTTTATAGCCTCTGCCCCAAAGCTGTGTCATTTTCCCTTTACAAACTATATTTATAACCCTTTTTTCTGTATGTCTACAAGTAAAACCAATACAGCACTCTTCCCTTCCAAAACTATTATTGAAGCATGGGACCTCATACACCCTGGAATATTTTCCAATCTTATCTTTATTATTCTGTATGAGATGGAAAACTTTGCTATTTCTTCCAAGGGTTATTGAACATCAGAAACATTTTTCTAAAAATGTCTTAGCCTATTGGTAATGGAGTTAGATCTATCTCTTTTTAAACAGGCTTAGATTGCAGAGAGTCTATCTCTGACAACAATCGTTTAAAACATAAATTCCTAAAAGGAACTTAAGCCCATACCCATTGTGCATACCTTGCCTGAGAATAGTCCCAATTTCTCCAAACCTATCTTTTTGGTCAGAGCAATGAATGAATGCTCTCCTAAATAGGGAGCAGAATGCTGCCGCTTTATATTGTCACAGGTCAGGAGAGCAGGCAGGGATAAAAACTGGAGAGTATATCGGTTTGCAATAAACAGACATAAGGTATTTCCCATTAAAAATGAAAATCCTCACTTCAAGTGTGTAGTAGAGGGATCAGATTGTTCAAATTCTAGTTCCTGTCTGAGAAGCACATTAACAACTCCAGATTATCACAAGGGCTTATATTTGTCAAATTGAATAAGGTAGCTATGAGAATCCCAATAGCTATTAATTTTTATTATATTACAAGCAGTCAGGGATAAAACAGTTAACAATTTTAATTGTATAATGGATTTTAAATAAAATTATATAAATATTAAAAATCATACCCATCTAGAATTTTCAAAATTTTGACATCTCTTTGATTTTTGTAGTTTTATTTCATTTTCTAAAATAGCAACATTCTGTTTTTGAACTTTTAATCTATATAGAAAATTTAGAATTATATTTAAAAAATTTCTGAATTCATATTGTATTAATTTCAAATTCTTTGAATTTAAAATTACATATATAGTGAAACCTCTGTATCATGGTTTCAGTGTCCACAGTTTCATTTAATTGAGGTTGACCACAGTCTGAAAAAATTAAATTAAAAATTTGGAAATACAGCAAACATTCTTAATTTAGTTCATTTCATCACATCACATAAGCATTGTGTCATCATCACATCATTACAAGAAGAAGAAAAAAAATAAGGATGAGTACAGAATAATATTTTAAAGAGAGAGAGATCACATTCACATAACTTTTATTGCTATAACTGTTCTATTTTATTATTAATTATTGTAGCCAATGTCTTATTGAGTCTAATTTATAAATTAAACATTATAATAGGTATGTACAGCATGTATAGTATACAGGTAATCCTCAGTTTACAAGCTTTTGGTTTACAAATTCCCAGATTTGGATTTTTTAAATAGAAACTATTAACATAGTTCAAGATTATTAAAACAGCTTATCTTCCAAATGACAGCTTATACAACCAAAACAGCACATTTAGCAGTAGGTTATAAAATCAAACACTTTATGTAAAACCCAAAACGTTTTCAGTATACTATGATACTATCCTCAGTTGGACAACAGATTCTAAATAAGAACTTCTTATTTAGAATCTGTGTTCAACTGAGGATAGTATCATAATATACTGAAAACATTTTTGGGTTTTAAATAAAGTATTTAGTGTTATAACCTACTGCTAAATGTGCTGTTTTGGTTTTATAAGCTAGGAACTATTAAAAAAAATCAAAAATATGAACATTAATTGCAATAAATAAATTTTAAACACTAATAAAGGCATTTAAATCTACATGCTCACTATACAATACAATACAACACAATACAATTGGTTTTGTAGCAGAAACATCATTGTCTGCTTCAAAATCAGAAAATTCAAAATGCAGCTGAGAAGCAATAGTAGTGCATTTTTGTTTTATTGGCATATTATCTAAATAACTTTTATTTTTGGAGTTTACGTGAGATGGTAGTTCATCTGCATTAAAGCTCATCTACTTATCTGTCAATAATAATGAAAAATAAAAATTCTTTAACATTAATATGACAAATAATTTCTTTATTATAATTTGCTTAATTTTAAAGGCTATATTTTCATTTATTTAGATCAGAGGTCCTCAAATTTTTTGGAAAAGGATTGCATAGATAATTTTCTAATGAATGGCAGGCCAAATAGAATAGTGGGTTGTTCGGAAAGTAATTTTGTTTTTTTCATAAAAATGAATGACAATTTTTTTATAGTATATAAATAAATTAACTGTAGTCTTCCACGATTAGTTATATATCGTATATAAAGAATTATAAAAAAATGATTTTTGAAATAATGGAAAAAATAATCAATCAAAAATGTAAAATAAGAAGATTGTGATATAAAATTTTAAAGTTCATTATTTATTTGAATCATCTATACGGCGATAGGTTCGCACAATTAAGTGACGTAAAATTTATAATGCGTACTGTAAATGATATGAACGAACCAATAAGAAGGATTATCATTGTCACGTGCTTAGAAAGCACCGTTTCGATCTGTAGTCGAGATTAGTAGTTGTCTACAACTAGAAATGGATTCTGATAACCTTATTCGTATACAACATCAGGTGAAAGAAAATAGCGAAGAATTAAAAGATTATCTGAGAGATTTGCAAAATTGGGAAAACGATGCCAAGAAGAAAGATCGGGAACTTAATTATCAGCAGTTAAATGATGAAAACGTAAGATCGAATTGTTTTATGTGCATGTTGTAAACAACTTCTACTTTTAATTTAAAAATCGAATGTTTATATAATTATATTGTTCATATATCTAGCTTTCTATAGTATTATTAATTTAAGCATCTTTTAAAGAGGAAAATATTGCTAATCTGATGCTGATAACTTATATTGATCATTAAATTTTTGATTTTTTTACTCATATAGCATATAGCATGAAGCATTGTAATATATATAAATATATTTTAATTAAAATATCTGTCTTTTAATATATATATTTTTAATATCTATCTGCCTTGGCTCTAATTGACTTGTTTTGGGAATCATATCCGAATTTAGTTTGTTCTGTTTTATTTATTTTTTATCTAGGTAGTATTGTATTTGAAATAAAAGAAGGTAAACTAATAATATAAAATCTAAATAATTTGACAAACACAATCCTAAAGCTAAAATGTCTTTATTTCCTAAAGATAATACGAACAACCACAGTATGTTTCTGTTAATAATTGTTTTATATTGGATTTTTATTTGTTTAAGTAACATTAAATATTAATAGTTTCTTTTAATAGGCATTTTTAAACATAATTGAACAGTGATATTAAATTGGTTAAGTGAATGTGCCATTGAAGATAAAACCCCATTTCAACAGGGAAAGATCATGCTTTGGGAATTAATTCATAGACAAACTATCTTCATAAACAAAAAATGCATTACTTCTGCCTTAGTTCTCATCAGTTTCATCTAAATATGCATAAGTGATCATACATTGATCTTTTAGGTAATAGCAGTTGCAATTCTATCAGATAACAATTCAAAACATAATCAGAAAGTTAAACTATCATTATTCTATACAGATAGTTTTGGGTTCTGTTCCAATGTCTCTGTTGTAAATCAAGGACTTTTTTAATTCTTGATTTGTTTGATTTCTGTTTTAATATTTTCTTAAATTAAGTTTCTATTTAACTTAAAATAGTTAAACTTAAAGCTTTCCTCAACTTCTTTTTTACATTGGAATTTCCATCAGTAGTATTAGTTCTCTTGCTGGACATGATAGGGTTATGAGATACAAAAATTGCAATGAGAGAAATGAACACTTCGATTTCTGATTAATAAATAGTGTGCCAAAGACTGTGATAAATTAGAAGTGGATGAATCATGACTATTGCATATTATATGCACAAGTGGATGAATCATGACTATTGCATATTGTTGAAAGGCTTTACTTGCCGACTAATGGCGACTTGTTGCAATCCATATAAAAGCAAAAAAAATTAATTATTACAAATAAATTATAGAAAGGGAAAAATCCCAAAACAGTTTATAGCATATGGAAGGAATAATAATGTGATATATGCATGCATATGCAGGTGTCAAAGTTGAATTAGAGAATTTTTAATAATAATTTTTGGCCATAAGTATGAATCATTATAAGTCAAGGTCTACTTATATACTTTTTTAAAATTTGCAGAAATAACATTTTTGAAACCAATAATTCACATTGAGAACAAACGTTAATGATTTTTATTTAATATAATTAAATAAATAATACTGTCACATGAATAATAATAAAGTCATTTGAATATCTCCAATCTCAATAAAAACATATTAAAAAAATTAAAATATTGCCAAAAATAGATAAAAACATTGTTTATTTTTATAAATAAATTAAATATAAAATTATAAAAAAAGAATAATTAATGTTTATTCTTGTGAATTGTTGGTTTTGAAAATATTATTTCTATGAATTTTGAAGAATATATAAAGTATTTATATTTATATGTTTCTGATTATGTTCTGAACTATTATTCAATAGAATTTCAAATATCATCATCTAAAAAGACCAATATATGATTGCTTCTGGATGTACAGATAAACTGATGGTAGTTAATGCAGCTGAAATGCATTTTTTGTTTAATTGCAGAACAATCACTGTTAATATAAAAATAAATTTTTCCTTCTTGGAAGATAATTTGTATATAAATTAATTCCTAAATCACCTGTTGAAATGTGGTTTTGTCTTTAACAGCATGCTAATTTAACCAATTTAAGATCACATTTCCAAACATTTTTATTTATCTTGTAATTAATAATCATATCTATTTAATGAATATGGTAGTTTTTAAATTTAAATATAAATTGTATATTTTATTTTTTGTAACTGATTATAATTCAAAATCTGTTCTTTTTATTGTATTGTTTTGTATTTGATCTGAAAAACATTAAATTAAACATTTTTAATTTAGTTTAGATTTTCTTATTTAACAATTACAATAGATGAAATCATTTCTCTAAAAATTTTCCAGAATTATGTGATTTTAGATTTCTAAAATAAAATTTAATAATAGAAAATATGTGATATTTTAAAATTATAAATTTAGATATTGTATTACAGACTTTGCCACCAATCAGAAATCAAATTTCAAAACGTAGGAAAAAGAAAAATACTACAGTAAAAGATAATGGAAGTATACCTAAAAATAAAAGGATTTCAGGTTTTGATTATTCTGCATGGGATAAGTTTGATGTAGTAAGTAAATATATATTTTATAATTTATTAATCCAAAATATTCTACATTTCAACGTAAAACATATTATTACTCAAAAGTAAAATTCAGACATTTCAAATACTCAGCTGTTTTAATGTTAAATATTCTTTTTATATGATAGTTCAAAGTACTTTTCATTTAATAAATTTTATGTATAATAAAAAATATTTGACCACAAGTTTCTTTAATAATGAAAAATTTCTAATAAAAACCTAGTAAATGGTTAGTCTTCTATTACTATCACTTTAACAGTATTATAACATAATATTAATTAAAAAGAAAGAAAGAATATTTTAATTAATGTTAAATAGAAAATATTATGTAATTATAATGCCTGAATTTTTTTGAAATTATTGGTCAATAAAATTTGTTTAATCAATTTTAAAAGATATAATTGCATTTTAAGCATATAAGTTTACAAATGTTTAAATTTGAAATATTTGATGTCTTTTTATGTGATCTGTGAACAATGGTTCCCAGCTTTTTTTTTTGGCCATGCCCACCCTAAGCATATCTAAAATCCTGATGCTCCCTTATGACATATAATTTTTATTATTAAAAAAGTGAACTCCTATTCTCTTGGAGAAAGCCTAAAAGACTATTAACTTGGTCTAAACAGGCTTTCAAAAGCATGGTAGCCATGAAATAGAAAAATAAAAGAAGAAAAGGACAGTTGAAGTACTGAGGAAGAAATCACAAATATGTTAAAAAATATTAATAATATAAATTAATATGAAAAAACAGCAAATAAAGTTTCACAACTGTCATATACATTCTGATTTTAATTTTAAAAATGTGTATGTCACAATATATATTTAGATACTGTATATATTTTCCCTAAAACCAAAAGAAATGAAAAAAATTCAATATTGATAACTCATTCATGCCCCCTCTGAAAAATCAAATTGCCTACTTGTGGGGTGTGCGCCCCATGTCGGGAAATACTGGTTTAGAAGTTCTTGCTTAGATAGAAATTAAGAACTTTCAGAAATTGAATAAAATAGTTAAAGCATGTTTTCATTAAAAAATATGTATAAATAAAGCTTATACTATTGGTAAATAAAATACACATTTTTATTAAATGCTATTATCTTTCATCTGTGACAAATAGTTCAAGAATGTGGAATTTTTAAAATTGAAATTATTAATATTTTGTAACAGGACTACAAGGAAATTTCAAAATATAAAGATAGTATATAAAGTTCATTATATCCTTGAGCTAGTGATAGTTGGCATATAAACTAATCGTGTGACATGATATAATTGGATATCTGAATTTTTAAAATGAGCTATCTTGATTTAAGTGTATCTTATTCATTTCTAACAACATTATTTTAATTCAACAAATCTCTCTTTAAATAAAAATTGTATTGTCCTTAATTTTTATTTTTAATTATGTAATTTTATATCACTATCTAAATTTAAATAAGTCCTTTAATAAATTGTTATTCAAACAATATGTGATAAAGAAGACACAAACTGTCCAGATTATTTAATTAATAACATTCCTAGTGCAATAAAAATCACAATGTTGTGTCTGAGAATGAGAGAGACTAACAAGTAAGCACATTGCAGTTCTGATATCATTTGAAATATAAACAATTGTCTGCTAAATATTTTGTTTAGAAAGCTATAATTTATAAATTATTGTTTAATGGCTCTTTTTTTAAGTTACTCCTATACATCATTATGTTTTAATGTAGAATATATGAAATTTTATGTTAGAAATGAATAGTTTATGATTTATAGATTTATTTTTATACATGATATGATATGTAAATTATGCTGAATTTATATACAAAATTTAAAAATAACAATAACTATCCACTTTTATGATATTTTAGAAAAGGATTGAATATCTATAAATCATTGTTCGCTATCTTCCAAATTTTGTCCAGTCCTTAAATTATTTCAATTACATAAAAATGCTGTTTTAATAGCTGATTCAGTCAGATTGTGGAAGATGGGGATTGGTGGGCCAGGCTTGGACCTCATTATTTTATATTTTCAAGGAGTGAGAACCAAGATTTGATCCTAGATCCTTCAAAGTGGAGATCCAAAGCATTTTCATGCAGCCATTCTGGTAATTATTATACAATATTAGTATACCACAATGTTGTAACACTAAAAATATTATATTTAAGAATAAGCATATAAATTGAATGATAAAGCAGTCACAAAATCTGGATTTGGGATTGGCTTGTTACCAAAAAATAATTATACATAAATATGGATCTACATAAGTTAGGATTGTGTAGCTGTTTATATAGATGAAGTGATTTATTCTAATTGAAATTAACTAAAGGATATTTTTAATCCAAATATTCTAAGCTAAATTAACTCTTAGTATAATAATTTAGAATTGTAAATTTTGATAATTATTTTTAAATTAAGACTATGGGTCCACTCTCTATTGAGTTAATAATTTTTAAATTTTTGCTAAGATGCACCCTCTAGTAATTAATAATTAGCCTATAATTTTTAAAGTAATTTTTCCCAAAATAAAATTTTCCCATTGCAATAGAATCAAACTGAGATCTTTTTTGATAGCACCCCAACACCTTACCAGTTAGATTACCATGGCATCCAGAAAAATTCTATTATAGAAAGCTTATGTAATGATTAATTTGGAAATTTACTAGATTACAAATTTAAAAATTAAGTACCGGTAATTATTAACTCAAAAGATAGTGGTATTATAGCCTTGATTTTAAAATAGTTATTAAATTTACAGTTTAATTTTAAATTATTATATTAGTGTTAATTTGGCTTAAAATATTGGATTGATGAGGCATTTTTCATAAATGTTTTTTTTTTTTTAAATTATCAATTTATTTTGATTCCGTAGATGGAAAAATGCAGTATTTATTATTTCTTTTTCTCTGCAAGAAAAAGAAAAATTCCAGATGGATTAAACTCGCTGCAAAAGAAAATTTTCGAATTATTTATAGCGTGATGAAATGTAATTTTTATTTTTGCATTTTGGATATTTCTGAAATATTAAATTAATTTTTCTTTTTGGCTTTTTGGGTAGCTGCCATCCAGTTATTACTTTCTTAAAAATATCAAGCAGATTTCTTCAGAGATACAAAGCAGGAAATTCGCTCGCATACCACCAACATGGAAATCTTTTTTTAACGAGTTTTTCCAATTTCTCTCCCTCCAAACAGTTAACAGGTTCTTTCCACCTCGTCTCTCAACAACGAAAATTTAGAAAATTCTGGTTATTTTAATAACCGCAGAAGATGGTGGACATGATCTTTCTGTAGCGAGAAAACTGCTTATTATTGATTTCCATTCTTCCATAGTCATTTATCAAGGCAATCGATGGTAGATGGTTGTTACTTAAGTACGCTAGTGACGTCAAGAGTCGTGTTAACAGTAACCTCTACCTATTATTAATTACTCTGCAGAATTAAGGAAAATAGTAGGAAATAGCCATGGCTGCGGGATGCCTTTTTATTCCTATCACGTTGAGAGTAAACTTTCAATGAGGCACGTTTTTCAACTGGTTTTTCTACAAACCGTATTCCTTTTATTTTCCTCCCTATCTACATTATTAAAATAATCTGGGGCCTCTCCATCCCTCTATTTATAGTTGCCCCTGGAAATTAATCGATTTTACTCTTCCATCTCTTCTTTTTCATCATTGGAACGGATCAAAATGGCCACCATCCATTCCAATCTCTTAAAATCGAACTCCAAAATTCTATCCATGGTCACTGATTACAGTTATGGCGAATATGTTATACTGTATTCATTAATTAATTAATTATAGTCCGTAGTCATCTGGGATGAATGGAGATCATGAAAACAACCCGAAGGATGGCCATCCTTAAGTGATTTTGGTTTAATTCTTAAAAAAAAGAGCATGTGGACCATTAAAACGCCGCATTCCATTATCTATCATCTTTATAGTCATCGGCACGGTTGAGTTGACTTCGTTAATGAAAATGTCGTACCTTTGGAATCCCATGTGCTAGACACTCTTTCCATTCTTAATGAATACTAGATTAACGCTGTTAATTTTTCGATGGAATAATTAAATATTTACGCATTCTGTTAGACAAAAATGGCTGGTTTTATACATAAAACAGTTCCGTTGATAGATGGCATAGATGAGGTGTAATTAACATAAGAAGTTATCTCGCTAGTATCGGGAGACAAATAACAGTTGTTGAGACTATAATAAGAGTGAATGATAACAAAGATCTCTCGACGCTTTAAGTCACGTGATAAAGAGCGAAAAGAATGATTCCTTTTAATAAATCAGTGGCTGGAAGCCGAGAGCGATTAGGCAACGAAAATCCGAAAGTAGAAGATAAGCAACCATTATCAGACACATCGTATGTCAGATGTGGCATTTTCTGATTTATGTCGAGATTGGGCTAGGAGGGTTGTCGATCCATTAGTCAACAGAAAGAACTTTAGAAGGGTTAAAGAAACAAAACTATAAATCTAGCACCGAACAAAAACCATTGTTACTTTGTTTATGCCCAGAATGGTTAATAGGCGCATGGTATGCATAATATATTTAACCTCTTTATCGTCGGATGTCAAAACGGTTATTAATACCAATCGTGTCCATGAATTTATAATTGGACCGCCGTATTAGGAATTAAATGCCGTTTAACCATTACATTATTTATATCAGATGGTGAACACGTGCACATCTATTTATGCTAATTTTTCCTCTTCGTTCCTCATTATCATTACTACATCTCTCGTAATTCAAACGAATGCGGGCAATAAATAGCAGACGCTAAAAAAGTTAACATGGTTTTTGTTAGTAAGAATCATCTCCTCCCCAATTGCCAGCGATTTACTTAGGGAGGAAGAGGATTTTATATTCTACTCTTAAATATGTTTTATTTTTTGCAGTTACGCAATTTACGCGTATAAATTAATAACGTTAAAGCATTATTGATTCATATGCTAACATTTTATGCGTTACTATACTCAAATATTAAAACATTCGAAAAATTACGCAATTAACTAAATTACGCGCGATAATTGAATGATAATTCGGAGGTAGGCAATATTATTGCGCGATAATTGCCGAGTAGACAAAGTAAATTTTTCTACAAAACAATTTTATTTTTTTAACAAAAGTTTCTTAAGATCTTTACATAAAAATACGAGTCTAGACCACTTTGCATTCAATGATTTAATTTATTTTAATGGAACCCAGCGGGTTAGAAAGTTTAGAAAAATAGCACCAAGTTACAACAACATAAAAAAAAAAAAAACAAGAAGTGCTAAAAAGCAGCGGGTGTTTATGTTGTTACAAAAACACCGTTTGATCCGACAACAATTATAATTCAGAAAAATTTCAAAGATCTTTTTGTCCTATTAACCCATTTGATTTATTAGATTGGCGCTTCCATTCTTTGTTCTATTGTTAAAGAACAATAATCGAGACTGGTAATTATTCAATGATCGAAAATGATGTCTTTAAAATAATAATTACTATTTATTGGCAACACTTATGGAGAAATTACGCTTCCATTTTAATAAAAAAATAAAAATAAAAATGATAAGTTATCGTTACCAGTGCTGTAGCATTTATGGAAAGAAATGCATCCATCCGATTTTTATAAAAATTTAAACATGTCTGGACACGCTTCTAATAGCGCTACAGTGGCTGGATAGTAAAATAATTTAAGAATGGAAGGTCCAAAATCGTATTTTATGGTCAAAGGATAACAGTCAATTATTAATAATCGATTAATGCTTATTACGATATTTTGGATCATAAAGATAAAAAATAACAAGACCGGAGCTAGATAAAGTTATTAAAAGTGAAGGTTTTAATATAAAACCTTCACGTAATTTTAGATTTAGTCGTAAAATGTCTCTTCGAAAATCCTTTAACAAAACGTGATAAGAATGTTTACTTTACATGAACTGGATACTAATGCCGAGATTAGAAGACGATTCTTTCTAGCCAGTGTAATGTCGGGTTTTGGTGCTGTTGGAGGGCTCTTTTGTTTCATTTTTCGGCTCCTGTTCTTCCTTATCCAAGTGCATTAATCGTTTTAAAATCGGGATAATCGAACTCCACGTGCAAGGTGAGTGTGGGATTTATTCTTAACCCATTAGCTTTAAGTCAGTCGCGTGGGACCTTTAGTAAGCACGAACCTGATCAAAATATAAATAAATAAAACTGTGGGAAAGTGAAAGTGGCCATGCAAAATATTGAACAGATGCCATTTAAGAAGGAAAGAGGAAAGGAAAGATTGTAATCCAAACATAAATTTATGTATGGGTCGGTTCCAAATAGAAGTATGAATTTTACATAGATCCGCATCAGAAATTATATATTTAGACATTATTTATTTAACCTACAAAATAATCCAGATGAATAAAACATCGTAAATCCGTGCAGTTGTTACGCTAGCAGATTTTCCGCCAGGTATCTTTTTTTTTTTTTTTTTTTTTAAGTAAAATTTAGAGGATTCCTTTCCAAGGCCTGTAGTTTTTTTTTTTTTTTTTTTTTTTAATCGATGTACGAGATACCTGGATAGCGGAATAAACAAAATTCTAGGACAATAATTATGTAATGGCCAAAATTCGTACACGGACACCATAATACCTCACCTATGATTAATTGTCTGGTAAAAATTTGCTTGTTTTAAGTGGTTCGGTAATAATTAATTTCGGAAAAACAATGGTTCTTAGTAGCCAAGGGGCAAAAATAATTGCCCTCGACCCCGACTTAGCAGATAATTCTGTCGTCGGAAGAAGAACAGTTCGACTTCTTTAATTTTTTATTATTTTTTTTTTGGGAGGTTGATATTATCTGGCTGGATAAAATAATAAAGTTGTACTCCTAGTTCTACCACACGAATTAAAATAAATATCATATACAGGTTAATTTTTTTACCGGCAGAAAGTTTTAATCTCTCTTTAAAGAATGGACAGCTCTCATCTGATTAGCCAGATAGCGTGGGAGACATAAAACTTAAGAATGCAGATCTATTATGTATAGTGGTCAGTTATAAACAATGATTTGACTGTTGTTACATTAAAAAATAGTTTTTACGATCCATTATCATCTCGAATAGTTATGGTAAGAGAATATAATAAATTTAAATCTGATTTTTGGCTGGAGTTTTATATAGCCGATGGATTTTTCTGCTATCGTTTTAGAAAAGGATACTAGTCCTTTTCGTGATAAAAATAAAAGTATATAGGCGAAGATAAGGCTATAGCTGTTTAACCAAAAGTTTTTCCATCACAAATATTTTTTAAGATGGTTTAAATTTGGCATTAAAATTTTTTTATGTCGCTCAGAAGGCTAGAGATCGTTCCACTAAATTCGATTTCTCTGGCATTTTGTTTTGCCTCGAAAATCGGCTTAAAAATCGGTGATGGGATAAAGTATCCGGGATAGAAACTAACTGAAGGCAATAATGAGGAGTCATTCTGGCTGAAAGCATAGTCCTTTTGTGTGTCCTTCAAAAGAGAGAATAGAACCTACAGATCTACTCATCTTACTGGTACTAGAGATGCTAGAAGATCCAGAGGAAATTAATTAGAAAGGATATGGTGGAGAATAAATTGTTTCCGGTAACTACCCCACAGATTTTCAAGAGAGAGAACCTCTTTCTTGAGGTTCAAGAGCGGTTCTCTCTCTTGCAGTTAAGAGAAACTGAGTGCAGAAATATCTGCACTCAGATTTCTCTCACTTAGAACTCTGCATTCAGGTTCTCAGATTTCTTGCACTCAGATTTGTCTTAGCAGATTTCTTTTCTCTTAGCAGAAATCTTTCACTCATGTTTTTCTATAAGCTTCTCGCTTTATTCTTCGTATTTCGCTGAATCAATGAGTTATTTACCTCCTTAATCCCTTTGTTCCAATGTCATATAAACTAGCTATATAAGGATAAAATTCTAGTATACTAGAGACAGGGATAGAATAGAGAGAAAGATTTTAAATCAACCGGACAAAATACGATTAAGTATAAAGATGCTATAAGAATAAATAAAATAATTTATTTGAATAAAGATTAAATTAGCAGATTAACACCAACTAGAATTAAAGAAAAGGAATCGTAGTCAGTCATTATCCACGATTCACTTCCACGAAAAATTTTAAATTTCTACATCCAAAAATAATACAGAGATAAAGAGAGAATTAGTGGAAGATAAATAGGGAATGGAGTTATACGATTAAAAAGAAAAGCAATTGGAAGAATAAAAGAAACTTAGAGGATTATAGGAAGACCCGAGGGATTTACATATAAATACGGTGTAGGAGAGTAGAGTTCAATGATTTGGCGAAAAGAGGGGGGGATCAGAAAAAGTAATTAAAATGTTCGTGATTTCTAGATGCAAGTTTTATAGCTGTGTCGTTTTTGACCTCCCGTATAGAGAGACACACCCAGAGAAATATGACTTCGGAGTTACGATTTGCTTGATTGTCAGTTAGATTAGGTAGTCTTTTATAATTACTTACGATAGAATTCAATCGGTTTTTTGTTTTCTTTTTTTCATTTCCCATTGTCAAGACGTAATATCCAGTATTTAGTATCAATTACAACCTTTGTTAAATGAACTGTAACTTTATATTTAAGGTCACACACTAATGGAAATATTATGTGAATGCGTCATTAATACATAACATGAAAAGCTGGCAGTAAATGAAATTTACCGGATTTGCTTTTATTTTTTTATTTTTAAGTTGGTTAAATTGTTCCTGTTCTTGGTAGCATTAAGTTACCAGCCTGATGCGCGTTATATGCCAACCGCTGCTGTTTATCACTATAAAAATTTTTGCAATATATGCTTTGATCGTCCAGCAACAATTTTAAAGGTAGCATTGCATTAAGTTACTAGCAGCGATATATGGCAACCGCTGCTGTTTATCACCATAAAAATCTATGGTATACATGCTTTGATCGTTCAACAACAATTTTAAAGGTAGCATTAAGTTACCAACAGCGTTATATGTCAATCGCTGCTGTTTATCATCATAAAAATCCATGGAATATATGTTTTAATCGTCCAGCAACAATTTTTAAGGTAGCATTAAATTATCAGTAGTCTGATTCGTGTTATACGCCAGCGATGTTGTTTATCACCATGAAAATGCTTTAATCATCCAGCAACAATTTTAGCATTAAGTTACCAACAGCGTCATATGCCAATCGCTGCTATTTATCACCATAAAAATCTATGTAATACATTTTTTTAATGGTCCAGCGACAATTTTAAAATGTCAAACGCATATTTAATATCAGATTTAATAGAAAAATGAAGGAAATCGTTGTATTTAATTAGAAGAACGAAGTAAGCTGTCTGGAGAATTTTAAGTAGAAACTTAGTCTGTTGCGTGTATATATTTTTGTATTACACTAACAGATTTTATATTAGAATAAATAAAAATCTCCCTCATGTTCGGAAGCGAATTTAATTTCCTAAACTCGCATGAAATTTCTACATAAGACAAACTTGCGGAAGAAGAAATGGGACAGGGACAAGTGTTGTATATAGAGAGGGGGGAAAACCCGAGAGATTATTTTCTAATTAATAGCCTGGAGTAACGTAAATGCATAAAGAAAAATATCAGCAAAAATGATGATTTCCTATGCGGATTTTTAATTAGAAAATAGTTTTGGCGCAGAAACATCTGTCTCTATCTAAACAAATTGATTAAAGCAGATGTCATTAAAAGAGAATTATCGAGTTGACATTTTTTTATCCGGATGCTTTTAAAAAGTGGAGTAAGTTTTTAATTGATAGTAAAAGATGCAGTCGCTTAAGTGTAAAAACCAGTATGGGAATTAAGACATTACTTAATTGTCTGGCGGTCGTTAAAAACTTTAATTTCTCCGTTTTGTTGCAGCCATTATACGATTTTGATCTATATTTGTTATCCAAACAAACTCCAGTTAGTAATTAAGTTTATTACAGAGAAAAAATTCCTCGAAAAATTACGATTAAACGTTTAACTAGAGCTGGTTTATCGGCTTTTAGTTTACTGACTACTGTCCGCATTTCCAGACCGGCCATGGTTTCTTTTATGTAACGGGGTGCCCTATCTATCACGACCAACAATGGTGAAATCACCTACAATCACGTGATGCAAACACCTGGCAAGCTGATTACGATAATGTTGAATAATTGGGAAAGTGTCCTGAGAATGAATCATCCCTTTATAGATGAGTAAATCGGACGCATCTCGAACAACAGCTGCCCTTCTATCTGATTATTAGCGGATCCTCCTAATAACAATCGATGGCTATTTAACTTTTAAAAACTCATATTTGCCAAGTCACAAAACCGAAAAATATAATTTTAACAAAGACTTTTAAGGGAAATTTTAACCAAAACAGACACCGCTAACTCACATTTTGGTGGTATCCACCCTGTAATTACAGAGCTCTTAGTAGGTGATGGCCGATGTCCGACCGTGTGCGGTTCATCCATCCTTCTTCTATTATGTTTCTACTCTTTGGACACACAATCCAAAATTCGGTTTGTAGTATCCTTTGTTGAGCGCTGTTGGCTGCTACGCCATCGACCAATTATCAGCCATACAGCCAGATATATTACCATAAGAAATTATAGGTTGAAAAACGAGACAGTTGCTTAGCTTTCAAAGCGAAAGCCTCGGGTAAGGCGAGTAACACAGTATGTTAAAATAAATTGACGAAGTATATATTTTGTAGATTATATTTAAGAAGCCACCTGCAACTCGTTTGATTCTGTCTACAGATATCTCGGAGTGTTAAAGATTCCTGTCTTAAGAAACTTATCTGATTGATGAATTTAAACCTCTTTCTTACAGGAATGTAAGAAGAAGAAGGAAAAAAAAAGAAGAGATAACGTTTCTTATCTTTCGACAGAGGATATCTCGCATAAATCCTAGAGTCGAATATTTTCAGTTTTTTAGAAAAATTCGCGTAGAATAAAGAAGTTAGTATACGAATGCGTGCAACAAAATACGCGGCTCCTCTTATATATCTTGTTAATTATAAGAATTGCATCCTGGAAGAAAATAAAGATATCTTATGTAAACTGTTGGTAGTCAAAACTAGCAATCTCGATAATGTTTAAAGATGCTTAACACTTGGTGTTATTTATCGTCTCTTGCTGGAAGAGCATTCAAAGCTGCCATGAATCTATGTTAACGTGCACCATTAAGATGGTTTACAGTCACACCTTTCTTAATTATTCCTAGTTTACCTTTCGTTATCAATTAATTAAATTCGGAAGCATCTTCCAAGAAAATTATTTCCTCGGATTATCAAGTTTTCGCTGAGAAACCATCTTCAAATTCAGAACATCAGCAGAATGGCAACATTACACACACAGTAGGAGTGGAAATCATTTTGAAAATTTTATTTATATATTACCAGAGCGATACTCAATTAAATATTTCATTCAGGTGCTAAACTTCCCGTGTCCAACGTTAATGACATTGCTGCCTAGGTTACAAATGGTGTAAATGCCATTTCTCTTTATTTTCAACTGGACTATCATAGAATTCATTATGTGTGCTATCCGAATGGAAATTTCTTAAATACTCCACATAAAAAAATAATCATATTCCAGCCTATAGCTTCGATGGCAAAAAATTAGTATATACCATGTTATCTTTCATGGTTGGTTTCCGTTATGCGCTTCCTCATCCTTCAACTGTTATCTGATCTTAGACGATTTCTTTATATAATTTATAACAATTAATATGGATATTTATGGTAAATTTCTGGATATATCTTACGCTCTCGATTCGATAAACATATTCTAGATGTGCTCTCTAATATCGTCCATAACATTTTTAAATTTCGTCATAGGGAATGAAGAAAAGTATTTACGGTGTTTAATTTATCAAATTAACTTTAATTATTAATTTTTTAGGCATTCTACTTAAGATGTATTCGAAAAGTCTCCATTAAGTGCATTATCCGTGTATACTATAAAAGTATTTAACAATTACAGTTTGGAGTATACTAACAGGTTATCTTGGTCACACCAATCGTCTTAAATTGATTTCTACTGATTTAAGTGCTTGATATAAACCTTAATGGAACAGAAATTGGTTAATCAGAGTTTATATTCGAAGAAAATAAAACTAATTACAAATTGATTTTAAAGTCTGACAACCGGATCCATTTAACAGTCATAATAAAATCAGCCATTTCTTTTTTTTTTATTTATTGTCACTTGACAGCGTATGCGGACCAAGTCACCATTTCGTTATGAAACTGCATACATACAGATTACAACTCGTCTGATGCCTGGATAGATGGTCGATAGGCTAACTAAGAAATGCGCTTTTTGTCTCTACTGGTTCTAAGCTTGCTCTGAGTTTTTCTTCTGATACATTTGAGTGGGTTGTTAAGGTTGCTCGACACCTCTCCCATTGGAATCCAAATCTAGACTAAGACAAATTTAAATCTCTCTTCATATAGGAATAGAGTTGTTTGTATAAATAAAAGTTGAGTAAGGATTGCTACACCCTATTCTTAGAAGACATTTTCATTTAATCGGGATTGCTAATAATTTCAATTTTCGATGATATCAGTGGAGATGAAATTCCTCTTTACGAATATATGAAGAAGAATTTCATCTTTTCCATGAATCAATTTCTCACGCATATTGTATCACATTGACATGATGTTCCATCTTTTCACATATGTAGTTTTTTCGGGTTACGATATGATCGTTGAAGGTTGCATTTTCCTAAACCAGGATATTTTTTTATGATCTTATTGAAAAAAATGTTGTCATGTGCCTGGAAAACGGAACTTCTGATGGGATAATTTTGCTAGGAGTGCATTGAACGATCGCAGTGCTAGGATGGTTTCGTTTCTTCTATTTAAGTCATACTCATAGTCATAATGTGTATAGAGTGGCAGTTAAAAATATTTATAGTAAAATATACAAAATTGTTTATGTTTGTTGCTGATATTAGAAATATATATGAGACACTAAAATTCTACCCGTTTGCCATTCGTAATGCAGTTGTTTATGATCATGAGTTTTGGTCGTGTATGCCCTTCTCAAACATATATTAAATATATGTTGAAAAATATATTGAAAATCAACAGAATTAGCACTAAATTTCATCCACCAGTATGAAAATACCAAGAAGAATGACGAGAAATTAACAAGGAACTCATACAAAGGATGACGATACTTGGAGATATCAGTTACAGTCTAAAATAATTGAAAGTGCATTTTGATATACAGTATTTAATAAACATCAATAATTTTTCGCTATAAGAACTTTTTAACATTTAAAATATACATTATGTAAAATTGGAGGGTTTTTCTTGGTACGTGTAACAGTAGTTCAACTTGGAGAAGGAAGGACTCCTCACTATATATTAATTAACATAATTTCGTTGTTGCCATAGAAAACTGATGGTTAAAGATTCTCCAAGTATTTCGTATACATGCAAACTTAGTATTCATTGTTATGATTTCAAAATAATTGGTTATGCTAACGATTACTAAATATTTAATCCTAATTTATATGTTTTGTTGCGTGATGCTCATTTATTGATCGATCGATTTGCCGTGACAATCTTATTGAGAGCCACAAAACCACTTTCGTGTCAACTATCGTTAAAATATCATTTGATAATTTACATTATGAATTTTTCACGTAATTTCACGTGTTTCTTGGATAAATACAGTAGCCTTATTGAGATACTCAGTTTTTTTTTAACGATAACTCAACCCAAATCATAACGCTATTTTGCTACACAACGGCAGTTTTCTTCCATTCTGATTGAAGATTTAAAAGAAGAGTGAAAATATTAAAGAACTGTTGGAAAAGTAAACTATAAATGTCACTGTCGAGGAATTTATTGGACTGAAAGGTTGGGATATTCATATTCATGTTTTCTTCTTCGTTGAATAGTAGAGTCATCGAATAAGTTTCATGGGAAAAGAAAATGACCAATCAGAAGACAATTAACTTTAGGAACACACTATATTATTTGTGAAGTTGTTGATTCAAATGCAATATCTGTTATCAGTTACATTGAGATTTATGAAGCAGTTGGTCAAAGCATCGAATGATACACCAGATGCATTTCACCGTATACATACTATGTTTTGGCATGTCTGAAACAAAAGTAAAATTGGCATATTTACTACGCTATCACATTGATGATACCACAACAACTGGAAAATAAAATGGCTATTACTGAAAGGAATGCTCGATAGGTTTATTGATTGTTATAGACTGCATAATTTTCTTGCACCATTCATTCATTTCATTTTATAATGAATTTATGAACAACTTGATCGAATAGTATCGGTACTGGCTTTCAGTACCGTGTCTATAAAACTTCACTATTTACTGTCACCACCGAATTTCTTCAAATAAAATTTAGATAATATGAGTGCAGAATATCCTTTCATAAAGTTATTAAAGTATCGTTGTTGTATCTTTTAGTCCTTTGAAGTATCTTGTTGTATCTTTCTGGTGGAAAGCAGACTTCAAGGATTTCGCATCAGGATACAGCAATCACTTTTGAATCAGCGCTTAAACCTTAATTCTTGCATATCAATAGTATAACCAAGTCTTTTTACGATGAGTTTGTAGTCAGATTGCCTAGCATCACTAAATATAAAAAAACAAGATAAACATTTCTGAATCATTAATATAAAAGCATTCCAAGCATTAGTTGTTTCAAGTGAAGATATGAATTTTCTGTGACGGTAACAGCTTTTCAATATAACTTGTTTCAAAAATTATTCTATCAAATGTTTTATCCTCTTTTAAAACGTCCTAATACTACTATGAACACTGCTGAAAAATTTCAAAAACAGCCTCGCCTTATATCCACCTGGGAAGGTGAGAAGTACTCAATAAAGGAGAAGTAAAAGAAAAATAAACACTCATACATTACAGAGTAGCGTAACGCATCGCTAATCCCACACAGCAGTCAATTTTTATCATTTAAGTGCTCCTCTTATCCATATTCTCAAATTCAACTCAAATATTCATCCACTTGTTCTACCCATTCTTTACTCCGGCTCTCTTTACCACACTTATCATACACAACTCTTGGATAGATTCCGACTTCAAGGAGGCAATGGGACAATTATTCTTTGCATATTTTTTGCAAGGTGGAAAAAATAAATATTCGGATATTGATATCTATGATGTCCACCTGGCAAAAATCAAAATTTGGCACTTAAGAATGTGGTTGATGCATTGTATAAATCAACTTTAAAACATGCTCTTAATTTATGGTGGTTTGGAGGCCATGTGAAGCAAATGCGTGAAGATCGATTGATGATGTGAGTATATGCAGGACGTATATTGCATATCATCAATCGTTGTTCATTCATTTGCTCCACATGGTCAAACATCTCAAAGTTGACATATACACTACATCATCACACTCTTTTTCATTCTATTCTTCTTTTGTTATTTTTGTTATTATCCGAAATACAGTCATATTACGTTATTTCGACCATACCTCTCAAGTAGCTCATCTTCACTGTATTCAAGGTTTTTTTATGCCCTATATATCAATGTCGGGATAAGCACATTGATATATAACCATTCTTCAATAGATTCAAATTCCAGTAGGCGATACTACTGGGAATTTGAATTTGTCGAGAAAAAATATTGGATTGAAAGCTATGAGTATGCTTATCTTCCAAGCGCACTCACGACTTTCAATCCAGCATTTGCTCTTCTGATAATTTTAACATCAATATTACTCTCTCTCTCAAGCCAAATTTAATTCTGAATCCCATATATCCAGAATTTTTCAGGAGGGATCTATGCCAGCCCTGTTGAGCCCCATCTTTCACTTGATGGATCACCCCAGAATGAATGTGAGCTGCTCGTGGTAGGCATTAAAATACTCTACTTCTTAAAACGGCCTTAAATATTAAAGAAAAGAAAAACACTTACTCCTTAAGTATACAAACTCTTGCATTCAGTTTATCTTACATCTTTTATATTCTTCATTCCTTTTAGACACAAGCAGTTTTTGCCTTTTTCATATTTATTCTCCCATTTCTTATTAGTTTTGCAAAAGGACGCAATTAATAAGAGTACCCAAATAATGCATTAGGACGACATAATGCCTAGGAATAGCCATGATTACGCCTTTACATGGCCAGCTTGTAATAGGCTCTAAAAGTGGCCGCCGCCAGATACAGAATATATCTTGTGAGATATGACAGCAACTAATAAAACTAACTTTTTACAATCCTTGCACTTACATTTCTCTCCTTCTCCTTATAGATGAGGACTATTACAACCTTACTCCAATCACTTCATTCATTCAATACAACATGCACAAGTGTTACATCCATTCTACAACAGATTTCTTATCATATTTCAATATTTTAGTCGTAATACCCTATGATCACATTCATCCATGCTCATCTAACTGCGATCATTGTTCACTTTTATTCTCCAATAGGCATAAAATATTCATGGAAATACTCTTGCATCTCTCAATATTTTTATATCTTCCTTATCTTTTACATCAGAATTCTCTGATCTTGAAACTTCTCCGTTCTCTCTTCAAACTTCTATAAACATCCAAAACTTGTTTATTCCTTTTAAAATTACTCTGTAGCTTCTCTCTCTCGCACTATTCTTTAATTTTATATTCATCCACACATATTTCCACTTAACATCTTCAGATGTGCTTTAATAATGATGTCTTCCGCTACAGCACGTGTAACATCATTATTCTACCACTCATCATTCTTCTTCCTATTTACTCTCGCAGCACTCACGACACACTGCTTAGGCTAATGTTACATGTCTGTCAAAGTTCACGAACATGGAGTGTCAAATATGGTAGTGAATAACGGCGTTTCTTTTCACGTTCGTACAAGCTTAGTTTCAAGTCATTTCGATTCTATAAGGCTATCGTGTTTGAGCATGGATCCCAAATGATTTTATCTTATTTTAGTGTGTATAGTTTTGTTGACAAATATTTAAAATTCATAATAAAATGCAAATAATACTGAATACGTAATTAATTAATAAGTAGAAACTACTAATACCTGAAGTACCACCTGAAATAAATATATACTTTAGGTTGGACTGCGTGATAGGGGAATTATGGAGCATGAAACCACAGTTCTGCCCCGAAATATACTTTTCACGTTGATATTCATGTAAAAGCGCTCTTCTTTTCAATGTATTCCATATATTCAAGAACATCAATATCCCATGCACACTCTCTCAAGACTTTCATGCATAATAGTACCCATCTCAACTACACTTGCAATTCATTCAAAAGCTCTTATTCCCACATCAAATCTGTATTCATAATTTCGTTTCTATGTTCGTTAGCAATTTATCCAGACCAAAAATTGCAACATGTTCAACTGTTCAGTTATCAATTCCTTGAACTTTAAAATATGCACCATACTGGTAAACAGACAACTATCTGGAGGAGGAGTATCCTCTGAAGATCCCAGATAACCTCAGTACCAATTCGTTTAGCCTCTAACTTTCGACCATTATATACAGCTCAAAAGACCACAGGAGCACACAATTTCACTGTTTTTTTCCAGGAAAAGATATGAGCTCAAAATAAGAGGTAGTAAATTTATTTCCGAAATTCAAGATTTAACTTATCAAAAAGGCATATCTGCCAACTAAATTATGGTAAAAAGCTGAAAAAATTTTCATATTCACGCTTCACCAAATTTTAATATGGTAGTTTTATAAAAATTCTTAAGTTTTATTGAAAGCATTTCAGATTTTTTAATGTATTATAGGTTTGAATCTATCAGCGTAATCTGTATTAGTGCTAAGAAACATATTCTTTTCGATTATCCTCCAAATATTTATCCTATTCGTCAATTAAAAGTTCATTGGTTTAAAGATAAGGCTATCTGATATATATACTTGTATATATATATACTTATAAATATATATAATTCATCTTAGCATAAAAGCGATGGTAGTAATTACTATATTTTGATGACCATACTGCTCTCTGTAAGTTGGGTGAGGTCGATTGTCGGATATAAAAATAATAAAAATACTTTGATCTTACGCTCAGTTGTCCTAGTAATAATTATCACTTGTCTGGGCACACAACTGTCATTGGTATTAGCGCGTCTACTCTGTAATTATAGACATTGGACACCAAATAAATGACATAAAAATAATTAGCCACGACAGACCATTATGCAAATTTCGCTAGAAATTCTCGCCGTTTTATTATCAGAACGGCGGGAATTTCCGATTACATATCGATGAGTAGGGCGTAGAAAATGCTGAAGATAACTCGTCTCGTACCTCCTACATTTCTGTGGTCGGAAAAAAAACCACCGAAAGAATTTTGACGGCATTAAAATGTGATGTAGTGAACGGGAAACACCTCTTCTTATATGGAAATTTTACGCGTAAAGAACGTTTAGTTAACCATGGGCAATTTTTCAAAGTCGTATGAAAATAAAGAGTGCAGTCATGACGGAAAGAAATATTCTGGTACATCGTTAACCTTTCCTGTCCCGCTGAGATAGTTATGTCTTCCAGACAAAAATTATGTCCATTTTTTTTAACCCGAGGCATCCCAACAAAATATCGTTAGTATTCTTACACTCTACAACTTAAAACATGAATTTTTTTTTCTAAAGTTTCTTTATGAATCCATAATGCCGACCGAAAATATCGTCGGTTGCATAAATTTCTTCTTCTTTAAGAAACGAGCCGCCATATTGTTGGTCACCCAATGCGTATGGAAGATTTAAAAATATGAGAATGCTTATGGGTAAAAGATGGGCATTTATCGTCATGCCAGTTGCTGTATCCGCTTAGTGTAGTTCATTTACAAACTTTCATCCGAATGTTTTACGCGTTAACGTAATCTTAAAGAACATAAACTGTTTACAGGCCACTAACTGCGTTACGGCCCCGCACAATTAGGGCAATTTTTTAAATCATGGCGCCATCTAGTATTAGAAATAAATAATTTATTAATTTAAGATAGTAGTACGTCATCGTTAGCGCAAATGACACCAACTACTAGCGGCCGAACAGGAAATTAACGTTGAAAGGGCGAGTGCAACTAGAGATTTCTCAATTCATTCTGTTTTTTTTCTTTCTGTAAAAATAATAAGTGAATATAATGCTGTTAAAATTACGTCGGATTGATGGATGGGTGCGTAATAACGCGCTTCAAAAAATAAAAAAAATTATGAAAGATTTAAAAATATGAGAATGCTTATGGGTAAAAGATGGGCATTTATCGTCATGCCAGTTGCTGTATCCGCTTAGTGTAGTTCATTTACAAACTTTCATCCGAATGTTTTACGCGTTAACGTAATCTTAAAGAACATAAACTGTTTACAGGCCACTAACTGCGTTACGGCCCCGCACAATTAGGGCAATTTTTTAAATCATGGCGCCATCTAGTATTAGAAATAAATAATTTATTAATTTAAGATAGTAGTACGTCATCGTTAGCGCAAATGACACCAACTACTAGCGGCCGAACAGGAAATTAACGTTGAAAGGGCGAGTGCAACTAGAGATTTCTCAATTCATTCTGTTTTTTTTCTTTCTGTAAAAATAATAAGTGAATATAATGCTGTTAAAATTACGTCGGATTGATGGATGGGTGCGTAATAACGCGCTTCAAAAAATAAAAAAAATGATCGATTGTTTCATTAATTTTACGCAAATTAATGAATGTTTCTGAAGCAGAAAAAAGTCGAGAAGAGCGCACGATGTTGAACAGTGCCACATTGTCTTTTTTGACAAATATCTCGATCGACCGATAAAGAGAAAACCGACCGATTTAGGACACTTGGACTTCCTGGTGCGAGAGCGAGAAGATGGAGGATGGAGATAACGAGATTATCGATACTTTTTTGTATTTCGTTCTCGGAGTCATTAATCAATAATTATTGATGACGCGTTGACAATAGAAGGCTGCCGTGTTTTGGCACCCCGTCCACCCATATCAAACTCCCACCACCAAACCATTTTTAATTTTTTTTTTTAAGTTTTGGGTGAGCTGCTTCCACACCCTAGCTTTAGTAGCCATCATTATGCCGGTCAGCACATTTTGGTGAAAAGTAATGATGAAGAATGAGCGGTATAACAAACAGTACGCGTAAACATTCTCCGGTTGTTGGCTCGATAATAATAATCATCTCTATACACGACATAATTCAAAGGCCACAAGATCCTCGACTAACGAACCGGCACTTATGGCCGTGGATACGTGTCAGTTTTGAAACTTGGAAACAAAGGCGGAAAAGTCTAAATGGATTATTTTTATCATTATGCCAGTTAGAGAAATATACAAGAAACTAATAAATAGCAGGTAATTTCCCAGCTGTAGGTAAAAACACGAGTACCACGTCAAGGTCAATAACATCTATCAAAACATCGAGAACTAATGGATTATCGAGAAGGGGTCGAGATACGAAATAGGATAACTTCTCCACCCTTGTCAGAACCGCATTTTCTGTTTAATTGTTGCCCATCGGGTCACGTGACACCAGATATTCCTAGTGGTTATACGATAACAATGCCTACGTGGCCTTGTACGAGATAAAATATGTCGCCCGTAATAAATCACTTCTTGGCTCCTTTAGCAATTTTAAAACATATTTACTAATTTATTAAGTATAAAACGATCAAAGAAACTATTTTTTAAATATCTAACAAGTAGATATAATGGGATAAATGTAGATATGTAGATCCAATATGGCGCGACTTGCATCAACACAGAAAAATCTTACGTGTTCGAATGCACGGAGTAAATTTCTGTAACGAGAAACGACTGGGTAGAGATTAATTCGCTAAATAAGCTCGTAGAAGGGTGAATTAGATGAAAGTAGATAACGTTGTTAGACATAAATTTACAGAACAGAGATGGTGATTATAACAGGTCACGACTATGCTTATTGTTACTGCTACTGTGCCGCGGTTGAACGTGAGACTGAACAGTGTTTTTTTCTTCCCGGTTAAAACGTTACCACAGTTTTAAAAGCCAACAAAAACCATCTTACTCATTAAAACCGAGTAAGCATTTTTGAGAGTATAAATCAACCCTTTCTACACCCGTTTAACCTTTGCAGAAAGGCAGAAATTTGGACCTACCACCGCTATACTTAGATATGGAAATTTTTTACCAGTTTGGTAGTAAAAAAAGTAGATTTTTTCTTAAAATTACGAGTATTAATATATAACTAGGTACAGTTAATGAGGCGGAATGAGATGTTAAAAGACATTAAGAAGGGAATATATAAAACGACACTCACCGACCTGAAGTATACTCAAAAGACAAGTTATAGGGTAAAGCCAAACGTACTTCAGGTCGTTTATTATTTAGGGAAATTACCATTTAAGTATATTAAAACGATAACTATATTACTTTTAATGATATTCTCCATTAACTGGTTCGGCCTTAATTTTTATTGCTTGACATATTAACAAACAATGTTATTAACCAAGCGTCTATATCAAAAATATGACCAAGGATAAGGGATTTTCCCTACGCTGTTTTCCATGATAATAACCGATAACCGAAGGCGCCAACCTTGGATGTAGAGTCTCTTCGATACATAAACCTTTCACCGCTTCCCTCGTTAAAGAGGTTTTAAATATGGAACCAAACGTGTATCTTAGTTGTAAGATATAGCCCCATCTTTAAGACACAAATAAAGTACGAGGGAGCGCTTTAGCCGGGTTTGGATTGTCCAAAATTTAAGTGCCAGACAGAGTGAAAATTCGAGGGAAGAAAAAGCGCAGAGAGGGAAATTGGGGGACGGAGAAGAACGTGTCCTGTTTGATCTGACATATCTGTATTTGAAAACAAGCGAGAGGAAATAGGGACACACCCTGATCGGTAACCCCTTATTTTGACCTCGATACCACCATACAACTTATGAATGAGAATAAGATGGCAGATGGGAGGCGATTATTCTTCCCTCCTCTCCATTCCACATTCGACAAGTATCTTAGTCGATATCTCTTACATCTACACGGCAACGGTTGTCTACCCGGGCTAGAAAAATACCCAAAAGGCGCAGCTCCGTCCGTCAAACGTTACATCTCTAGAATATTTTATTCGGCTGGCAACTCGGACAGCGCCACTGGCGGGCGGTTCGATTTTTTTTTGTAAACTTGGTGTATCCGCCGAGTACTTCCGGTATCTTCAGAGCCGATAATAAAGGAGTGGGCGGAATTTAATAACATTAATACGTGGTTATCGTCCAAATTCTGAACACTAGGCAACTGATAAAAAGGAACCGCCGTAACACCGAGCCATCCAGAATCATGGAGGAGTAAGCGATCCAAACAAATTTGGTTAGTAGGCAGCATCCTGACGGTACCAGCAGCGATGCCACAGTTTGATCTATGTTAACCACAGCGTTAACCGAAGGAGATCAGTCCATTTAACTAACAGTCGTGGGAATATGGCATTAACTAAATTACCGAAACGATGCGTTAGACACGGAATAGTTAACTACAGTAATAGAAAAATACGAGGATAGTCCACAGCGGAACGGAAGTTAATACTCTAACTGCAATATGACGTTCAGTAGTATTAACGGGAAAAAAATCGGTGGAAAAATTGAGCGTTAAATGGAATTTCCGTGATTTCCTAAGGCGTAACGACTGCCACTTCCGCATTTTGGCCGGCCTAACTGCTAAAAACCATCAGTAGTCGTTCAGTCTACGAAGGGTGGTGGACACACCGGCAGAGTTTCCGTTCGAACGGAAAAAAAGTCCACCTTTAAATTTTATGCAGAGAATATGCGAAGAGCGGATGCCCCAGTCGGCACCTATCTAGCTATTGGGCGTAGATGGTTACACGCGTGCATTGATTAACAGACGCTCTGAGTGTGTCTAGAAAAGAGCCTTTAAATTACCGTAGGTGTTTCTGAGCGGTAGGGAAAGGAATAAACAGATACGTCCGGAAAAAGAGACCACACCCGATCTTACTGACAGCGTGAAATCATTTTTGTTTTGTGTAGGTGTGGGTGGGTTTTTCCGTCGATCGACGCGGCCTCCAGGCGGAAAGGTCGGAGGTGACTTTCCGCCATAAATAATAATAAAACTATTAGAATAACACGGACCACCGCCTGATACATTAATGTTTCTCATCTTTACTAATCGACCATTCAGAATAAGAAAACAACCAACGGTTAACGCGCGACTCCATAGCGCGCGCGTCTACCGCGCGATAATGGTAGCGCGGTCGACGCGACTTCGGTCCGATCGTTTCTTTCCTCAAGTTCTGTTTAGTATAAATAGTTCCGAAAGTTGTTGGAAGTAAGTTGGAGACCAACCGGAAGTGTGAGGTCACCTGGATAAACACCGAAACGGAAGAGTGGAGATTTTTTTTCGGTGGTGAGAATGAAAAGTGAGTTTTGGTACACGGAAGAAGATTTTAGCGTGGTTGGCCAACATCATTCAACTGGATGCGAAGAATATTTAGTAATTATTAATAGAAAATAAAGTTTTTATAGCCCGGGCGGCGTTATTAACTGTTTCTTTTCTGATAAATTTGTCACGCGAAGTACACGTTATAGAATAAGTTTTCGTGACGCCAATCCGGAGGAAATTAAAAATGTCACGTTTCTATCCAGCTAATAGCAATTCTTTTTTTTTCCTCTCCTTTTGTTTAAATAATTTAGATAAGTTGTCTTATATTTAGTTGTAAATGATAAACGCGGTCTGGTTGGCCTGTCGAAAAAAATCCTTTCCATTAATGTCACTCGGCCTTAATTAAACCGGATTAAATAAGATAAAATTTATTTTACCGGGATACTTAACATGGCGCCAGTTTTCGACCCGTTGCTCCGATAAAATCGTGCGGATTTTTAACATTTTATAAGCGTATATGGAAAGATAACAGCCGGAAGTAACCGGTTAATCGGGAGTTTATCGGTTACTAAGTAGTGGAAGGGATAAGCGTTAAGTCTCGATCGAAACACGCGTGGTACAGTTAAACCGATGATGTTTCGAAACTGGTTTTTGAAGACGGCCAAGGAAGATGTTGGGGAGGAAGGAGAGCAATCTGCAAACGAAACTATCTGTTAATTTAACTATTAGTTCCTTTCTTAGACTTATATCATTACCTCCGACAGTACGTTTCACCCGATTGGCGGATTCGGTAAGCGAGCCACGCCGATTGACCAATTGTTCAATACGACTTCTTCACCGACACGGGATGGATATACCACCAGCGTATTTCCGTACCAGTAATGGCGGAAAAGCCGGAAATAATGGAAATCAACAAACAGAGTTAACAGGATTTACCAATGACCATGTTAAAACGATGATTGAGCCCATACACTCGGTAGAGATGATTTACCAACTCTACTTGCGGCCAGTTAATACGGGGATACAGTTAAAAAGACTTTTGCTAAATGCATACATGTGGCCGGATAACTGAAGAATTTCAGTTATCCGGCCACAGGTATGCATGAGAATTTCTAAAAAAATTAGGAAGGATTAATCTGCCCCGCTAGGCAAAGTATAGTGCCATCAGACGCCACTATTCGCCATTATGGGAATGATGGCAATATGAGGATTTTATGGGGGTCCGGATAAAGGCACCCATAGTAGTGATGGAAAAAGGAGGAAAGGTCCAGCCTCAATCAGGCGCAGTTGGCAATCACGTTGGTGGAAGATAAGTGGTCGGGAAGATTTTATTATTTGTTTTATTTTTGGAAGGATTCCAAATAATCGCAGTTCTTAGAAAATGGATTAAAAGAGTAGAAATATGTGGCCGTTACGTTAAAATAGAGTTATACCGCGGACATTTGTTACCGGTGTTTTGACATAAATGGTTAAAACGTGAACATATGCGCGGCATCGGTAATAATAGTGATTAAAGGTAGCTTCAATTTTTAATGGGGGTAGTTTAATTGATCCGCACAGAATTATTGATGAGTCGGTGTACTTAATTATAGAATTTTGGAATATTTCCGTCGTACGGTACAGGATTAAAACCGATAGCGGCTGTTTTGGCTCAGAGTTAAAATCGGTAGAAATCGAGTTTTACCTATTCCAATCCAGAATTTGACGAGTAGAGAATTGAATTTAACAAATCCAAATATTTAAAAATAAATAAATAAATAATAACGCAAAAATTCATCCAGGAAATTAAAGCCACCAGGCACCTATTGCTGTATAGGATTAGGAAGTATATATGTGTCTTAATAAGAAGGAGTGGCGTTTCCTGATGAGGAAAAGTCCTCGGACCAATGGCAGAAGGAAGACTGTGCGACACGAAAGGGTTGAATGGTAGAAAGGCGACAATCCATCCGCGCATCTGAGACGGAATGACAACTGCTCCAATAATTAAGTGGTGGGGTTAATTAAAGAAAAGTAAATTATAGAGTGAAAGTTTGGTACTTCCTATCATATTTTTGCCCAACCTTTAACATTTGATAGCTGGCCAATTTTTAATAGTTCGATACTTGAAAAATGGCAAGACGTCCTTTAGAAGCGGGCCATAATTCGATTTTAATCGATTAAAGCTCTTCCTGGGCCTACGAGTTGCCGACGATTTTTGATACAGCTGGGAAGCATTTATTAGAAAATTTCCATAACTAGTTATAATTGGCCAGTCTGATGAGATAAGACTAATTATCCTTACCTCGGGGGGCCATCCTTTACTGTTATCGGTTCCTATTTGGTAACAAAATTCTTTCTTTCCCCGTTTCAAACCGTTATCCGTGTACTCCGTCGTTGGTCCACTGAGAAAAATGATAATGGCGATTAAACTCGGTCTCTTATCTGTACGCTTCGACTTAACAAAACACAGTCTGTTCCGATAATTAAGCTGTCTCAACCAAACTCTTCTTTATTGCGGAAATCTATCCAGAATCTTTATATCTCGGTGGACTCAAATAAATAAATATATCCATTTGGCAGTTTTTGATCGGCCGAGTAACGAGAAAAAAGTTTATTTCTAACAATAATACAAAACTAACTCGCTAGTTTTTTATGCCCTTCAAACCCCAAAAGGATAATATTTACCAAAAATATATGTGGTGACGTCGAAGTCTTCCCACATTTATGGATTGATACAAATTAATAAAAACGTCAGAGAGAAAAGAAAGTTTGTTATCCTTCTAAAAGCAAACAACATGGCGACTATCAACTAGTGTTGCCAACTGAACAAAAATAAAAAAAGAAAGTTTATTTTCCTTCTAAAAGCAAACAACATGGCGACTATCAACTAGTGTTGCCAACTGAACAAAAATAAAGATCTATCGTGTTATAGATCTATATAATATAGATAATATCATATAGATCGATATAATATAGATATAATCTATATGATATATGTGGTAACGTTGAAGTCTTCCCACATTTATGGATTGATACAAATTAATAAAAACGTCAGAGAGAAAAAAAAAGTTTATTATCCTTCTAAAAGCAAAGAACATGGCGATCAACAACTCGTGTTGCCAACTGAACAAAAATAAAATTACAAATAATTAAAATAAAGATATAATAATATGCTGTTAGGAGATTTTTGAGAGAGAAAAGGCCTGTTTTGCAAACTTCAGTGCTTGATTAATTCAAGGTTTCATCAAAGACCCGTGCTTCAAACCTTTATTACTGGACATTGAGATGATCCAACAATATAAAAAATGTGTATTAGGTATGATTTCCGTTAAAAGTTTTGGTATCATTGGAGATCCTAGAAAATCTATAAATAAGTTTGTTAAATTTTAATTAGATAGTCTGAGACAGCGGCCATAAACTTAAATAGCGTAAACCATGCGAGAAGAAAATCCTGGCATAAACTATGAGGTTAAAGTTGAGCTATCACCGATATTCTTTGCATCGCCGTTTAAACTGTTATTTTTTAACACAGATATTGCGGCAATGAATAATGAGCTATAAAACGGGCCCGAGCTCCCCCCAAGATAGGCCATCGACTGTTGAAGGAGAGCTACTGTCGGCCTCGGTTTTCCGGCTCTTCTTATCGAATTATTTGTACTTTTCTGTCTAATCCCGGTTATACTTCCTGTTATTTTTCCAGCGGAACTGGTTTCCTTTTCTGTATCTTCTATCGTGCAAAACTGGTCGACAGAAAAAAAATTCGAAAAGATGGCCCCCAGCCATTATCTCACGTCATTTGGCAGAAATTTCCACCCCCGATAATCGACTTTGGATAGATGCGTTAAACTTCCACTACTTTAACTTACACTGTGAAAAATTTTTCCAGATATTTCTCTCTTTTCTTTACGATTGACCCTACTACTAACATTTTTGTCGAAAAATAAACGGTTATAACCTTTAAAAAATATTCATCCTTCACGTTTTATACTATTAAAAACAATTGTTTTTTTTATACAGAATGTTAACTGTTCCTAAATTCGCCAGTAAATTGATGGATACTATAGTTGGTGTATCCTTCAGTTTGCGACTTAGTTTTTCTCCAGTTTACTTCCACATATCCAATATGTGGAATCAAATCCATTTTCTGCCTCTTTTCATCCTGTTTGAGGAGTTATAATAATCAAATTAGATATTCTTCTATAAATATGGTGATGTTTTCCATAGTGTTGAAGCATATATGCGATCACACTATTTGCTGGTTTACCTATACTCTACCATCTCATTTATTTTAAACTTTGGTTATTAACTAATTAACAATTTTAGCAATTTTTCTCCTGTCTGTACTCCCTTAAGTCCTTAACCATAGCTTAAGTAAATCAAGCACTGAATTTTGAAATCATATTCTTCTAAAAATAAGCACGCATCCTCTTTATCTCTTAGTCTTGTTGCTAGGGTTTGTTGCTCATTCAAATCAAATTCCGAATGCGAATAGTTAAGAATCAAAAAAAAAAAAAACGGAATAAAATTACTGATGGAAGAAACACGCAATAGTAAAATGGAAAGATGATATCCAGCTAATTCCTAATTTGGATATTAGTCGTAGGTCAGCAGCCATGCTCGCTAATATATTCTATCAAACAGTAGACACTTCCGATATCACCTCCACCCGCGCACTTCCACAAATACTCGTTTACCAAATTTTTAAATACGATAATGGCGGTTATTACGCCACACGTAGGCCTTCATCTTATGGGGTACAGAGCGTATTTAAACTATATTAAATCGCCATACGTTCGTTCTGCCTAGTCCTTGACCCTGACCGTGCGTGACCACAATATTGGTGATGTTCTCTTTGAGATTATACAGCGGGCGAAGATGGTATCGTTCATCCACCGCGCTTTAAAAACGTTTTAAACAATTCTTATGATTAAAAGTGATAAAAAAAGCCAACAGATATTCTCGTCTTACATCACTCGTGCGAATTAAACAATTACCACGCGTACATCGTGACGCTTGCTCATCAAGATTTTACGCGTGATCCCGTAATGAAAATGCCGATTACTTTTGTCTGACTGTATAAATAGATACAGTGACTTAACCATGGTCAAATATTATTCCGAGTATGAAGTAAAAAGGCGAATCGTGAACAGCCGTCGGGACGATTTTAACGAGCCAAACGTGACAAACGTGATTCTTCTATACCGGCTAAATCGTCGTCCGCTTCTGATATTTTTCTTAAAACTATTTACTTCCTCGGATTATTCCTCCGAATTATTAGCGTCTCCGAATCGTGCCGAATAACATTTTAATTTCTAACGAAAAAATATTTTCGGTCCAAACATTTTTTTGTTTTATTTTTCTGTCGCTAGAAGGCGGCACTAGACGCATTTAATATTTAGCATTTATAACCGGAAGTTTTCTGCATATGGGAACCCTGGCGGAAATTTTCGTAAACAAACGGAAAAAATAATTATTGCAAATTTATTTTATTAATTAAATCTCGTCTTTTGTTTTAAATTTAAATTATTGGGAAAGTGAGCAATAATAAATAAATTTTATTCTTTTTAAATAAATAATTTTATTAAATTTCTTTTCTTGGAATTAATCATCTTAGGCCAACTGATTATTTCAAAACTGCAAGAAAAAACGAAAATAAATAAAAAATTCCCATAGATGGCGCTAAATAATAATAAATTAATAGCTAATCTAGACCAAATTTCGTTTCTGGTGGCGGGTTAACTTTCCAGGAGTCGTTTAATTACCAGCCAATGCCATTGGCTATAAACAGTTTTTGAATTAGTATTAAATGGAATTTAGGACGCATAATATCGTCTAGAAACAAAATGGAAGTTAAAGTAATGTATTTCCAAAGTTGCATAATATTTTAAAATTTATACTGTAATTATTTTCATGCAGAGATGATCGCGTAAGCACTTGTACAATTTTATATACTCCTATCGATATTATTCTAACAAATGATTTTTAATTAAACAAAAAATAAAAAAAATTAATTATTTTTCTTTTGATAAAATAAAATTCTAAATATTGGTATATTTAAAAATATAATTTAGAATTAGTCCTGTTTTTCCAATTTCCAACATTAGACAGCGAGTGTAATTATTGTGTTTGTTATCGCCATATGGATATAAACGATGGAGATGATTAATTCCGTGGGAGAATAAATCGTAGGTCCAGTCGGAGTTACTGTGGCTCCATCTATCACCTCCTGTTTGTATCACCGTTATTTTCGTAAGATATAACCAGTACCGGCTCTAGATCTTTTGGTCACCGTGTAAATTATGTTTAAAAATAAATGTGTTTTACTACAACAATAATAATAATATTATTAAAAAACAAAATGCGTCAGCGCCCTGAGCCGGCGCTCCGCTCGATTGTATGTTGAGCCGGCCCTGATATAACCATTCATGGATATCTAACCGGCAAAGTATGAAAAGCAGGCATTGTACTTGCCTAGGCAGTATATAGAATGCCTAGTGTTTTTAGACAAAGTATGAAACGATTATTATTATATTCAGGTTGACATTCAAAAATCCGGCAACCGAAAATCCAGATTCTTCAATATTCCGGCATGAATTTCAGGAGCGTATTTTCAAATTTCCCCGCTATTAAAATTCTGAGGATCTGTTTTGTTTAGTTTTACATGTATTAAAATTCTGTAGAACCATCTGTAGTATATTTTATTTAGTTGATGAACAATAAAATTTCGTTTTCTTTTTATTTAGTGTTTATTTTTTTCCTTTAAAAGACTGTAAATATGCTAATTTTCTATTAAATATATACAGCATATATAAACCTTCAATTATCCGCATATTCAAAAATCCACCACTCCTCAGGTCCCGAGATTGCCGGATTTTTGAATATCTACCTTCACACTTTTTCTAGGCATTGTGTATAATACCTAGACATTATATAGAATGACAAATGCTATTTAGGCAAAGTATAAAATACTCCCGCTCAGATCTACCTTCATACTTTTTCTAGGCATTGTGTATAATACCTAGACATTATATAAAATAACAAATGCTATTTAGGCAAAGTATAAAATACTCCCGCTCAGTGCCGGATCTAAGCTCAGTCATATCCTCCATATTAACAGGAAGAAGAAAAAGGTTGGAATTTATATTATTATACAAATCCCTAATAGTATTCTGTAGACCCCTTTCTTCTCCATCTTTTCTAGCAGGTCTTAACCTGCAAAATACTGTCGGATTTCTCTCCGGCGCCACCCGCGCTCCTCTTTTTCTTACCACCCCCTTCACCATTCCTACGTTCCTAAGGTGGAAAGGTATTGACAAACTTACCACACCCTCGTCTATGCCTCTCCTTCCTCTCACCAGCCTCCTTTAAACTCCTCTTTACCTCTATAAGTACTTGCCTGAGGAAACCTCTCCTATAACCATGCTGCTATCTCCCTTATATAAGCCAACTCTCTGCCTAGACTTTCCTTGGTACCGCAGTAGGTCAGCGCCCTTTTAAACAGACTCCTGAATGCTGCCTTTTTATATGCCACTGGGTTTGACCACTCCGGTATCAAAACCAGTCTATACGTCGGCTTCCTATACACATCAGTCTCCATTCGTCCTCCCTCCTCCCTAATCTGTATATCCAGGAAATGCACATTCTTACTACTTTCCTGCTCTTTTTTCATCTTCAGGCCGTACTGGGTCAGAGTGAAATCCTTAAGATCCGCTAGAAAGGATGGAGAAGAAAGGGGTCTACAGAATACCTATGAGGGATCTGCCGTTGAATCGGGAGGCTGCGTATATAAGGGTAATGAAAAGAACGATTGCAAGAAGGATAGAGGAACATAGAAGAGATATAGTGCAGGACTGCCATTGAATCGGGATGCTGCGTATATAGGGGTAATGAAAAGAACGATTGCAAGAAGGATAGAGGAACATAGAAGAGATATAGTGCAGGCTAGGCTTATCACGTCCCTGGCGGTGGAAGCATATAGTAAGAATATTAGTGTAAAATGGGATGAGACGGAGGTGGTGAAGCCGATACTGAGGCATACCAGGCCGATGATAGCAGAGTCGTTGGAGATATTGAGAAGGAGCGAAACAGAGGAGTTGGTTAACGATAGATTGATGTGGGAGCCGGCCCCAGCATGGAGAAACAGAGGAGTTGGTTAATGGTAGATTGACGTGGGAGCCGGCCCCAGTGTGGAGATATGTCGTGGGAAGAAAAAGGAGACGTAGTATGCGGAAGGCTTTGGATGAGCAGTGCCTTTTATAATGTGTTTTAAAGGACTTGAGGTTGTTTGTTAGGAAGTTTTTAAAGGACGTTTCACCAGTAAGAAGTTTCCTTTGCTTTAGAATACTTTATTTCTGTATATCCGAGATAAAATTTAATGCTTTGGTAATAGGAAAGATAAACTGTTACCATTCATTTTCATATTACAATTCATCGAATGCAAGAATTAGTAGGACCTTAAACGATCTTCAGACGGCCATATTTAGTTAAAAAAAATCAAGTAGTTTCTAAACTGATTAAACAACTTGTTTTCTTTGTATTTGGTCTTTTTTTTATTATACTTGTATTTAGTTAAAAAAAATCAAGTAGTCGTTTCTAAACTGATTAAACAACTTGTTTTCTTTGTATTTGGTCTTTTTTTTATTATACTTAAATGTTTTTGTAATACTACTGTAGATAATATTAGAAGAACTGAAAGAATGGAAGGTCTCACTTTTCCTTTCAGAATATTCAATCGGAAAAATTTAATAAGTTTGCTGAATGTGAATATAGCTACATAAATCAAAAATTTATCAATCACTAACAATGTACTTATTTTACGATTTTTTTAATACGTAAAGAATATCTTAGAATTTAGTCGTTCTGTAAACAAAAATAAGAATCGAAATATCATGCAAAGATTTACGAATAATTTTTATTTATAGACAACAAATTCTAAGTTGTTGTTTTTATGCTATTTTTTTGTTTATTGGTTATCGACTGTAATGATCTATCCTGAGTTTGGGTTCTTAATCGTGATTGGAGTAATTAAATACAAATAGGAAATATGTTTTATAAATATTTTTTAACTGTATTTGGTTCAAACCTCCTTGTTAAGATCCTATCCTGCCAGAATCATCAAGGAAAATTCATTCGACAAATTAATTTTTTAATCAAAATCATCTATTAATCATTAATTGGATATACGACTAATATTTAATTTTTGGATGAAAACAATTCATCTAAAAAAAATGAAAATGTGATTATACTTTATTAAATATCATATTTTAAGCACGATTTCGTGAAATTTTTTATCGATTTTAAACATCGTCTAAATTCCAAGTTTGATCGAAAATAATTGAATGATACGACTGTAGAACCAATAAGTGTTTATATATAATAGTAGGAAAATAATCCTTTTTGAAGGATTTTTACTTTTTCAAATAGGTCGTTATTTATTAATTGGATTCGATGTTTAAAGTTTTTACATTATATATCCGATTAAATATTTCTGCATATTGTCATATCAAAGTTACAATAGAAAGAATTGAATTTCGTTCATAATGATTTTTATAATTAGAAATTAGTCATTGCTATATAATTTTGATACAATTTAATGATAAATTTTTGAAAACAAAATTACGTATTGCCATTTTTTATTAATCATGTTTTACAAAATAAATGGTTATACTTTATTGCATGATCAAAATATTTCGAGAATCAAAGATCACAAAACATTTAGTGATCATAAAAAGTCAACTTCGTGCCCACAGATTAGTTGAGACAGATAGGACACTCTCATAGACTCTATTGCAGTGGTTCTAAACCTCTTTTCTGTTGAGGAACACTTTTTAATATTTTAAAGTTTGGCGGCACACCTAAATATTTTAAATAATAATTTAAATTTAACAACGAACTTTTATTGACAGATTATTATATTTGTTTTTTATTTATTACATTCAGATTATAGACATACTCGTACACGGGATCATTAAATGGCGGCTTTTTGTTTTTTTTTTTATTACATTCAGATTATAGACATACTCGTACACGGGATCATTAAATGGCGGCTCTCAATACGTTATAACGCCATCTGCAGATTTTTGTCTTTTTTAGAGAAACTATAATTTTAATTTAATTTTTATTCCTTAGTTTTTTGCCACCTGCGGATTTTGTGATTTTAGAGAAACTATAATTTTAATTTAATTTTTATTCCTTAATTTTTAAATTTCGGATAACAACATAAAAAACTTTTGACTGTCGCAGAAATTCGACGGTTAGATTTTTCTAACGATACCCTATTTAGAGGATTAGATTTTTGTAACGGTATCCTATTTATAGGAATCGGTAGAGTGGTTTGACTGCAAAAAGGAATATCCAGCAATCATCTTTCACTATACTGTATATATGATTACATAATTACATGCATACAATTCATTCTTAATTTTTCGCGGCAGAAAGGAATATCCAGCAATCACCTTTCATTATACTGTATATATGATTACATAATTACATGCATACAATTCATTCTTAATTTTTCGCGGCACAACTTCAAAGGTTTGGCGGCACACTAGTGTGCCGCGGCACAGCGGTTGAGAACCACTGCTCTATTGTATACAAGAAACGAATGAAGCGCCTCTATGGAGAGTACTTGAAATGAACTCAACTATTAATAAAATGATGTTTTAATCTATTGAAAGTTTTAATTATAAGTTTTTTGTAATAAAACTGCCATAAGATTCTAAGAAACAATAATAACCGACCTTCCACTATCTACAACAAAAGTGAAATGAGTAACGCTCATGATAACGCCAGGTACTGTCAATAGTGGCAGCACCTTCGAACAAGCGAAGTGTCCCATCTGTATCAACTAATCTGTGTTCGTGCCTATACCCTTTTAAACGAAAGATGAGCTGACTTATATGGTAAAGAGCTTACGGATTGCAAAGTTCAATTCATCCAATAGAATAACCGGTTTCTATTTCGTTCATCCAATAGCAGTTTACTTTTTATCATCGCTAATAATTTGAAATGTTTGTTATCTTTTAAAAATTGCTAAATTAATACTTTACATTTCATGGTTATGTTATTAAATATTAAATTAAATCGCTAATCGCTTAAAATTAAATAAATACAACGAATGACGACAACGTCCTTTAGTATTTTAGCAGTAATGGCAGATAATACAGTTGTTTGTGAGCGAGGAGAAACATTGTTCAGTTAAGCTAGAAATGCTATTTTAAGTGTATATAAGTACTTTAAAAGTCAGAAATCTTGCGAAATAACATATTCAACAAAATTCACTCGATATTGTTATTTCTGTATCGACAATTAAAAGAATTATAATAGAAGGAAACAAAACAGTAGACGATGATCTATAAATGGAAAAAAACGCCAGTTAAATTGTCAATATTTAGAAACAAAAGACATTTCAGTATTTATAAAGTAAAGATTAAAATATTTTAATCTAATTACTATGTTTTTAAATCAAACATCAAATCGAAATTGATGATAAATTCTCTATTGCGATCCGTTTTACATCGTATCGGTTATCGTTAACCCAACTGAAAAGACTCGTCGATCATCGAATTTGGCCTTGAAAGTTCTTTCTTTGAAAAGGGTATATATTTGAATATGACTAGTGCATATTTTAATAGTTTGAACATCGAAGGTATAAAGAAAAGTTTATGGAGTTTGTGAAGAACATTATCTTAATCCATATGATGAACGAAATCGTTCATTATTTTCAAGTGAAATGAAAGATTGGCCTAAATTGACATTCCGGAGAAATTGTGTGTGGTCACTGTAGTTTTCAGTTTATTAATACACTCAATTATTGATTTTTAAAGTTGTTTTGGACAAGTTTTACTTATGTGTTGCTAGTTGTTCATGCATAGAAAAATATTTATCAGATTGAGTACAAATATCTTGAAATATGCCGAAATATTAATGTTGCTAACTTTCACTATTATATCTCAATCCCCAATATAATCATTAAAAACTATAGTTTGGGAAGAACATAATCTCAATTAATTAGCAGCATTCATAGTAAAATTTTGCCTTCTCTTCACTATACTTCATTTATCACTGCTTTTTAGACTTGGGGAGGTACTACAGGAAAAAAAATCCCAACGGAATTTTGACTTCGCCCTTATCTTATCCCCTAAATAAACACTCCTGAGTTCATTGGTGAAGGTCCTATGTGGGGCAGAAGCCCCATTCTCAAGTTATGGGGCTCCTAATTTGGGCTCGGAATCACGCTTTTTTATGATTTTCTGCAAAACTTTTATAGATAATCGGATATTTTAAACGATTTTAGATGTATCTTATCATTCCGAATCGAATGCAATCAATTTAAATAAGCTACGACTTACCTTTACGAAGTTACG
>AYEL01076496.1:0-17861 GCA_000484575.1 Olivierus martensii
AAACTACATCATCTGCATATAGCATGTTTCAAGGTGCTTCTTCCCTGACCTTTTCTGATAGGACATCTATCATTGTGTTGAACAGATAAGGGCTCAGTGCCGAGCCCCGATGGAGACCCACTCTCACTTCAAAGCTGCTCGTTTCTCCCAGGCAGGTTCATATTTTCGTCTTCTATTTTTTTTCTATACATTTTCTATACATTTCTTGGATTAACCGGACATATTTCTTTGGTGCATTTCTAACTCTGAGGCTTCTTGTTCCATTGATGAAAATCACTGGAACTCTGCAGAAGGGACCATGAGGCAGGAAAGAATCACCTTTCTTAGCCAAGTGGTCAACCCATTCGTTAACCGGCACTCCGGAATGTCCTTTCACCCAATGGAAAGTGACTTCAGTGTAGGATTGAATTTCGTTTAATAACTGTTTGATAATATTAATTTGAGTGTATTTTGAATTATTATTGTTTATCATTTATAGCACTGTCCTAAAGTCCGAGATAATATGGTATTTGCACTTCACTGAATTAATACAAGTGGGTGATCGGTTAACGAACATAATCCGTTCAGAGACGATGCTCGTTATCCGAATTGTTCGTTAACTGATCATCGATTTACCTTACATTTTAATGGGAATTTGATTAATTAGTTCTGGAGATCCCCCAAAAAAAGATAAATAAATAATTATATAATTTATTTCTACATTTATTTATATGCAATAACAATAATATATTCATACACAGTCTTGCATTTTCATCTATCATGTTTATTTTCTGTTTGTGGGGCATTTAAAGAATCTGTTCGGTGTTGATTGTTTTTTTTTTCTTTTTCAGGATTTTTCGGAACTGATTAATATCATTGTCGTGGCAGAGATCCCAAGCCTATTGAGCTCAACCTGGTAGGGGTGCCATTTTAAGACCAAAAAATTGTAAAATCTCTCTCTTACCTTCTTTAATAAATCAGACGAAAAAATTTCCAAAAAATTGTAAAATCTCTCTCTTACCTTCTTTAATAAATCTTTGACATCAAAATATTGTAAAATCTCTCTCTTACCTTCTTTAATAAATCTTTGATGTTTAAGTTGTCTCCAAGTTCATTTTAATCGGGAAAAACTACTGTTCTCTCATCCGTTAAATCTCTCTCTAACCTTCTTTAATAAATCTTTGATTTGTTTTACGTTTCGAGTTCATTTTAATCGGGAAAAACTACTATTCTTCCATCCTTAAGGTGGTGAGTTCATTTTAATCAGGAAAAACTATTGTTCTTCCATCCTTACCCATAAGGTTCATTTTAATCAGGAAAAACTGCTGTTGTTCCATCTTTAAACTCAAATTCATTTTAATCGGGAAAAATTACTGTTCTTCCATCCTTACCCATATCGTTCATTTTAATCGGTAAAAACTACTATTCTTTTTATCTAGTAGCGGCCACTTATAGAGCACATCACAGGCTGTGCTCCAATATACATCCATTCAATACACATCCAGTGCACATCCAATACCCGTGATGCGGTCAACCGGATGGCTGAAGGATGGGATTCAACGGGCCTGGCCCGGACCCATCCTGAAAAATTGGGGATGTGGAACCCGGATCCTCCAAGACGGTAAGCTACAGCTTTACCATACGGCCATCCAGCCCACCTGTCATTCCTTCAGTCCTCGGGTTCCATATCTGTGAGGTGTTCGTTATCCGAATATGTGTTTGTTATCCGAACATAAAAATCTTTCGCGAAAGTTTTCGTTATCCGAACTGTTCGTTAACCGATCACCCACTGTATTCTTGATATATAAAGAGCTTTGGCGATAGCCAGCTGCTCTGCCTGGATAATGCTACAATGCTGGGACATTTTGTAGTAAGCTTGGTATTTTATTCTATTGTCCACAATCCGGCTGACCCTCTCCGTAGGGGTGTGCATCCTGTGGACGGACTTGTTTCTCCCCACCACATAGTATTCGTCCAGAATGGAATGTGGCGTCATCTATTGACAAAAAAACCGGCCCTTCCACCGGCTGCCCACCCAGGCAGAGGATCGGTCGGATGATGGAGGACGCGGAACGATTGGCCGGGCCCGGATAGACATAGGCTGGGATTCGAGACTCGAACCGAGATCCTGTGTGGAAAAACGAAGCGCTTCCATCAAGCCAGTCCGGTAGAAACCATCTGTGGTAGTTTACTCTGCCTATAAATTCCACCGTTTTATTGGTGAGTTTTAACGGCCCCAAATTTTCCCGAGAAAATTATAATTTTTTGGGAAAAATAGTTTGAAAAATACAAAATAAAATTCTGTATGGTTCAACGATAATATATATTGAATGGCTCATGGGCAGAAACAGCTAAATCAAGCCGCTGGCAGCCATATTGATAGGTTATTGTCAACAACGGTCGTTATCGTCTGCTAACGGTCGTTTTCGGTCTGCTACCTGTGAGTTGTTCGTTGAGTGAAGCGTTAGCTGAATACATTTCTAACTATTTATAGTATGTTTTTTTCTGTTTTATTGCATTATGATTAAGTATTATGTAGCGTATGGATGTAAAAAAAGCAAAAACAGCTGATAGAAGTTTCAGCTTTCACAGGTGAGGAAATATTGTATTTTATTATTTTCAATTTGGTTTGATAAAATTGATAATTTAAGTTATTTCCTGGAAACATTAAACGATTAGGAAAATGCGAAATTTGAAGTATTTTGAGCATTTCATTCGAAATTACTTCGAACATATAATTTTTGTAGATCCGCGAAAAGAAAAATTTATTTGGAAAAATTGAATATAAATGAATCGATTTTATTTTATCTCTAGGAACATATGGGAAAAATTTTCTATTTAAATTATAACACTACTTTTGTAGAATCTAATATACACTGACGGAATCGAAAATGTATATTTATAAAAAATTATGATAATAAAATGATCTGCTACTTCATATTAGGATACTATTCCCTTTTTATTAACTATTAAGATCTGTTCATCACACATACTAAAATAAATGGGCTACGTCTGGCCACAAAAACAAAGTCAATTTACTACACCTTGTGAATGCACAGATGAATGTGTTGAAGTGCGTTGAATGCACAGATTATTAATACAGATGGGACAATTAGCTAAAACAGGGAAATTTCAGTACCACAGCGCGTCCTCAGTTAGGTGATTTAGTGTATCTCCCTACGAATGATGTGCCAAAAATTCCTGGGCAATGCCGGGCATACCGACTGGTTTTTACTAAAAATAAAATCACATACATTTTATACAAATATTGAGAAATAATAAAATTTTGGCCAAACGAAAAACATTAAATTGTTATTCTGTATTTCTTGGCCAGATGCCCGCGTAGCAAAGCTATGCTTAACCCACAGATTACTAATATACAGATGGGACACTTAGCTAAAAACAAGGAAATTTCAGTACTACAGCGCCTCTCAGTTAGTTGATTTAGTGTATTTTTTGAAAAATGCTGCAGTTTTATAATTTTTCAAGACATTGACTAGTATTAATATTTCCAAAAATCATTTAAATAATAATGGATTTTTATAATTTTTCAAGACATTGACCAGTATTAATACTGTATTTCCAAAATCATTTAAATAGTAAAGGATAGTTTGTTATTTTAAAATATAGAACTATATTGAATAATACGTAGTAATCTGTTTCCCAGAAGAAACTTTGATTTCTAGTAGCCATCTTGTTTTAATTAAGACATTTGATCGTAGCACGTGGATCGAAGTTATTTATAAAAGGTATTGTAGTGTAGATTGGTTTTTATGGGCCATATCCTCCATATAATACTCTGGGTTCAAATCCGGGTCCCACACTCTCAGTTTTTCAGGAGGGATCCGGATCCGGCTCGTTGAATCACATCCTTCAACTATCCGGTTGGCCCCATCTGTGTGTTGACCAACTTATGGTGGGATCTATAAGTGGCGTTGCCAGATACAAGATATCCCTCGTGAGATATGGCGGCTTAACCTATCTAACCTAACCTAACCTATTCTGTATTGGAATATTCCATATTCTTATTGGAATTTCTATTAATACTCTCTGTTTGCTTCTGGCAAATAAATTTGTGATATCTATCGGCAGATGGTGTGAACTTCCTAGTTATGAATTAACAATTTATTCTTCCGCTACCTCCATCACTGTACATGATTTCCAACTATGTTTCCTTTGTCATTATTTCATTTCTATTAACTAATTTATAATTTAATAGTATATCAGTCCTTTCAACCGGATTGGCCACGTAGAAATGCTTCAACTATCCACTCTGAAGAAGCCGATTTCGATTCTGGTCCCATCTTTTGGTTAGGTTAGGTTGGTTAAGCAGCCAAATTACATTTGGGAAACACTATTCCTGACCGCAGCCACTTTTTAGAACCCACCATAATCTGGCAACCACTCGTTGGATTAGCTACAAGGTTGAAAAATGAGTTCAGTGGAAGGGCCCGAACTCCTCTTAAAAAACTGATAGTGTGAAACCCAGATTTGAAATCTGTCTCCAACGTGTTAAATTAAACCAATGTTTATCACTCGGCCATCTGGCCGACACCACTACATACGTTCCAACGTGTTAAATTAAACCAATGTTTATCACTCGGCCATCTGGCCGACACCACTACATGGATATATTTATCATGATATCCGGGCTCGGCCTGTCGATCCCCTTCACAATCTGACTGACCTTCCCGCAGGAATGGCATCCTTTGGAAGGCTTGTTTCGGCACTCTACTTAGAATTCTACTTGAATGGAAAGTACGAACTAAGAAAAAATAAATAAAACTAGGTCAGCCTCATTAAATTGTCCAGTTCAGCATTGCGAATTCGGGTGTTGTCCAAGTAGCCATAAATTTTAAATATTTTAAATAGCTGGTGATTCTTATGATAAAAAATACGACTAACACTCAAGAAGTCATTTTGGCTGTGAAAAAGATAATTAAAGAAAAAATTTTTCTGTTAATAGTTTATCAGTAGAGATTCATTCTTCACCCGTCCGGGTGACCACTATAGATGTTAGCCAGCATGCTTTGCGAATCTAAAAATTTCCACCATTAATAATAATACTCTATTGAGTAATTCAAAATAACTCAATCAACCAAAATTAGATGATTTGATTTTCTGTGTGGAAACGCGGAAGTCATTTTGACTGTGAAAAAGATAATTAAAGAAAAAATTTTTCTGTTAATAGTTTTTCAGTAGAGATTCATTCTTCAGCCTTCCGGGTGACCACTATAGATGTTAGCCAGCATGCTTTGGGAATCTAAAAATTTCCACCATTAATAATAATACTCTATGAAGTAATTCAAAATAACTCAATCAACCAAAATTAGATGATTTGATTTTCTGCGTGGAAACGCTTCAACTTTCCACTCTTGAGGACCCAGGTTGAATTTTCGGGTGATACTCCTTGGAAATTTCTTTCATGAGTCCGGGCTTGGCCCATTTTTTTTGTTAACAGATGACGCCACTTTCCATTCAGGGAGAATACGCTACAATTCGGCGCCAAAATTTACCATTTTTTTGTTAACAGATGACGCCACTTTCCATTCAGGGAGAATACTATTTTTGTTAACAGATGACGCCACTTTCCATTCAGGGAGAATACTAATATTTTTTTTTGTTAACAGATGACGCCACTTTCCATTCAGGGAAAATACTAAGTGACGGGGCGAAACAAGCCCTTCCACAGACTGCCCACCCCTGTGGAAGGGGTCAGCCGAATTGTGGAATACGGGGATCGACGGGCAGGGCCCGGACCCCATGATAAATATTTTCAAGCGGTGGGACCCGAGATTCGAACCCGGGTCCTCCAGAGTGGAAAGCTGAACTGGGACCCGAGACTCGAACCCGGGTCCTCCAGAGTGGAAAGCCGAAGCGATCCGAGACTCGAACCCGGGTCCTCCAGAGTGGAAAGCCGAAGCGTGGATGAGACCCGAGACTCGAACCCGGGTCTTCCAGAGTGGAAAGCCGAAGCGTTGAGATACTATAGAACCCGAGACTCGAACCTGGGTCCTCCAGAGTGGAAAGCCGAAGCGTTTCCACACGGCCAATCCGGCCGACGAACTTCAATATTTGATTGTGTTTTGTACACTTGGACCGGGCCCGGACCCCATGATAAATATTTTCAAGGGGTGGGACCCGGGTCCTCCAGAGTGGAAAGCTGAAGCGTTTCTACGCGGCCAATCCGGCCAGGGGATCGACGGGCTGGGCCCGGACCCCATGATAAATATTTTCAAGGAGTGGGACCCGAGATTCGAACCCGGGTCCTCCAGAGTGGAAAGCCGAAGCGTTTCCACGTAGCCAATCCACTGGGTCCTCCAGAGTGTAAAGCCGAAGTTTCCATGCGGCCAATCCGGCCGATCCCTCTTTTGGGTTAGTAAAAACCCGTTTAACGCGGTTTTTCAAGGGGTGGGACCCGAGACTCGAACCCGGGTCCTCCAGAGTGAACGTTTCCACGCGGCCAATCCGGAGGTCCTCCAGAGTGGAAAGCCGAAGTGTTTCCACACGGCCAATCCGGCCATCCTCCAGAGTGGAAAGCTGAAGCGTTTCCACGTGGTCAATCCGGTAATCCTCCAAAGTGGAAAGCCGAAGCGTTTCCACGCGGAATCCGGCCGACCACTCCAGAGTGGAAAGCCGAAGCGTTTCCACGCGGCCAATCTGGCCGACGAGTTTGCCCATTGATCTTTGTCCTCTACAATCTGACTGATGGGATCCGTATGAGTGGGCAATCTGTGATAAGGCTGTTATAGCTTCGTTACTTGCTAATTATCATCGATTGGAAAGTCGCGCCATCTGTTGAAAAATAAAACGTGCTACATTGCAATGTAGCATAGTTTACTACATTGTATGCACTACAATCTGACAGACATGCCGTATGGAAAACGCGTATGCTTTCCATTCTCATGATTCGAACACAGTTATTGAAAAATTTGTGAAATATCTTGTTTTCGGCTGGATGGCCGCAGTGAAAGAGATTTTATTTCATCTTGGAGGACTGGCTTTAATTCTGGGATCTTATACCTCCAGTTTTTCAGGAAAATTTCGATCTCTGCAGGTTGTATTCCACGTGGCGGCTGACGCAACCAGGAGTATAGGCGGCCAGTAGTGGCATCACAGTGCCTATCATCGGTGAGTACTAACCAGTAAGGTCGGCCGGATGGCCGCGTGATAAAGCTGTGGCTTATCATTCTGGAGGATCGGATTCAAATCCGGGTCCGCACCTCCATATTTTTCAGGTGTGGTCCGGACCCGGTCCCCACCTAAAAAACTCCCAGTTACTTCAATTGAAAAGAGGTGTAAAACAATATAACGAATACAACAAATAATAATTAAAAAATTAATTTTATAAAACATTTTTGGGAACAAGAAATATTTTATTTAAATTGGTCCATTGATGTTTGTCCTCTACAATCTGACTGATGGGATCCGTATGAGTGGGCAATCTGTGATAAGGCTGTTATAGCTTCGTTACTTGCTAATTATCATCGATTGGAAAGTCGCGCCATCTGTTGAAAAATAAAACGTGCTACATTGCAATGTAGCATAGTTTACTACATTGTATGCACTACAATCTGACAGACATGCCGTATGGAAAACGCGTATGCTTTCCATTCTCATGATTCGAACACAGTTATTGAAAAATTTGTGAAATATCTTGTTTTCGGCTGGATGGCCGCAGTGAAAGAGATTTTATTTCATCTTGGAGGACTGGCTTTAATTCTAGGATCTTATACCTCCAGTTTTTCAGAAAAATTTCGATCTCTGCTGGTTGTATTCCACGTGGCGGCTGACGCAACCAGGAGTATAGGTGGCCAGTAGTGGCATCACAGTGCCTATCATGGGTGAGTACTAACCAGTAAGGTCGGCCGGATGGCCGCGTGATAAAGCTGTGGCTTATCATGGGATCTTATACCTCCAGTTTTTCAGGAAAATTTCGATCTCTGCAGGTTGTATTCCACGTGGCGGCTGACGCAACCAGGAGTATAGGCGGCCAGTAGTGGCATCACAGTGCCTATCATCGGTGAGTACTAACCAGTAAGGTCGGCCGGATGGCCGCGTGATAAAGCTGTGGCTTATCATTCTGGAGGATCGGATTCAAATCCGGGTCCGCACCTCCATATTTTTCAGGTGTGGTCCGGACCCGGTCCTCACCTAAAAAACTCCCAGTTACTTCAGTTGAAAAGAGGTGTAAAAACAAGATAACGAATACAACAAACAATAATTAAAAAATTAATTTTATAAAACATTTTTGGGAACAAGAAATATTTTATTTAAAAATTCTTTCAAATGATTATTCAATAAAATCTTTTATACATGGCAAATAGTTTCAAACATATGAAGTTTTTTTTGATTCCTTGTTGTCTCTCCCTCTTATAACAGAGCATCTGAAGATTTCCAGATGGTCCATTAAATTAACAATATTTCACATCTAACTTATGAAGGATCATCTGGAAATCTTCAGAAGATTCGTTATGAAAGATAATGAGGAATTTAACAAAAAAGTTTATAGTTTTGAAATCATTTATCACATGTAAAAGATATCATAGTCGTTTGAATGTTTTTTTAAATTGATTTTGTTTATTATGTGAAGATAATTTATGCCTTTAGGATTATTCGTCATTTCTACAAATAGTTCTAAACAAAGCTTTTATCATATACTGTAACAAGGAATTCTTATTAATTATGTGAAGATAATTTATGCCTTTAGGATTATTTCGTCATTTCTACAAATAGTTCTAAACAAAGCTTTTATCATATACTGTAACAAGGAATTTTAAATAAATTTGAAAAATTTCGGAGAAATTAAAAAGAAAAAATATTTTCCATATGGTTGCAATGGTTTTTTAATATTTTGTTATAATAGACAAAATTTATATATAATATAATCTAATTGGTAAAAAATTTATAGATCCATAATAATTGCAATCGTACTACGCTATTTTTCTATCATGTAAAACAAGTTTTATAATAATTTGTCGGTAGATGGCGGGACGATTGAATTTCGTATACTTGAGTATTGTACAGAATTTGAATTTTCGCATTCATTAAGTTAAAATTTATTATATTTGAAAAATTAATTTTTTATATTTAATAGGAAAAATTTATGATTATAAATATTATCGTCGGCATGGGAGAAACGCAATCTAGCCCCAGCTATATGATTCGATTTAAAATAATTTTAATATAAAAATTGTTTTTATTTTCGTCGCTAGATGGCAATAGTCGATAATGATATCAGCTTTTATCCAAAACTCAACATAATTTTTTTCTTGGATACTTTCCAATGCTGACTGATTGCTAAGTAACCAAAAATAATTGGCGATAGGATGGCCGAGTGGTAACGCTGTCGATGTGCCATGCAGGAGGACCCGGGTTCGCGTCCCGGGGCTGGTAACTCCTGAAAAGTTTTTTCGAGATGCTGGGCCCGGATTGGTGATCCCCGTCCTTCACCATCCGGCCCTCTTCCACGGATTTGGGTGCAACCCGTGGTTGGAACTGGCCCCGCCCTTAGTAATCTTTCTGACTGCAAAGAAACGTAAAATATGCAAAAAAAAAAACAAAAATAATTAGTAGTAGTCGTCTACTAGTCTATAACTTTTCTATTATTTGCAAAGAAACGTAAAATATGCAAAAAAAAAAAAAACAAAAATAATTAGTAGTAGTCGTCTACTAGTCTATAACTTTTCTATTATAAGGTTAATTTTATTATGCCCCTGAATCATACAAGAGAAAGTTATTGGCAGCGGCTATTTTTAGAAACCACTACAGGATGATCACTTGCCATGGGCCCAACAGGAAAATCGAAGGACCTAGGATGAAAATTTGATGGACCGATTCTGGGCCTAAACTGAAAAATGGAGATGCTAGATCCAGTTCCTCCGAGGTGGTAAGAGAATCTGACGAAAATCATTTGGCCGAAATTCAATTATCGAACAAATCTGTCTGTCTGTTAATTAAAGCACTAGCTACCCTGAAGATCCGGGTTTGATTCCTGTCTTCTAGATTTTTCAGATGGAATAGGGCCCGGTCCATTAAACTCCATTCTTTACCCGTATAGAGCCGTTAGCTCTATTACGGGTATGGAGCCAAACTTTGGCTAATCTATGGTAGGCTCTGAAGTAGACCGCCATCTTTCAACCTTCTGGTTGACCTACCATGGGTGTTGGCCAGCCGATAATAGGCTCTAAAAGTGTTCGCCGTCAGAAACAGTATATCCTGACAGTGTGATATAGTGGCTAACAAAACTTAACCTAATCTCTGAAGTAGACACTTACAAATTTCTCTCCCATAAGATTTGTTAGTTTGACTAATTTACCGATTTTAAACTCCTCTGAAAATTTCGGCCCAGTTACACTAAAATAAAAGAAGTATGTAGATTCTCTTCTATTCACGTATTTAAATATTGTTTCGTTCAGTTGTTTTGAACTAAATTTGGAATATTTTATACATGATATTTTCATGACTCTCAATATAAATCAAGCAGTAGATTCAGAACGAAATTCTAAGTTGAAATTGTAGATAGAAAAGTTATATCAATGGTTACGTTTTCCAGAAAACAGGACTTTTAAATGTGACGTCACTCCCAGCCCTGCGATCCTCGTCCTTCACCATCCGGATCCGGTCCCATTCCACGGTGTGGGTGCAGCTCCTGGTTCTTCTTCTTCTTCTTGATATGGAGGGTTTCGCTAGTGCTTTTTCCTCCGATGACGATTATCTTATAAAGTAAGCTGGATGACGCGAATGTATGTTTCCAGTCCGGATATGTGAGTTGTAATGTCCACGTTGGTAGCCGGCCAATATAGTTGGTCAAGATTTTGTTGTGAGGAGATTATGAGGAGTAAGTCTGCATCTAGTTTTGTCCGTGCATAGAGATATTCCAGGCATTCTATCTGAAAGTGGTATGCAGTTTCCAGTTGGCCGCAGTGTGGACACGCTGGTGATTGGGCCAGTTTACGTGAGTATAGAAATAAATTCAGGTGAGCTGTGTTTGTCCGCAGACGTGTCAATAGTATCTCCAGCTCACGGGATGAGCAGTTGTCCGTCGGCCAGTGTTGAAAGCGGTGAATGTGAGTAAGATGAGCGGTTGCAGCAATGTCTTGCCAGAAATGGAGGAGATGGTTTTGTTCTTTCGCTAGGATCGAGGCTATCGCGTCGCGCATGTCTAGAGAGCGCCACACCGAGCCATCTACAATCGGATGTCGAGATTTTCTGTCGGCGGCCTCGTTGATTGGAATTCCCACGTGGGCTGGCGTCCATATTAAAGTCAAAGGGTGAGTTGTCTCTGAGATCAGTGAGGATATTAGTAAAATCGCTGACGAGGAAGAGGAAGTTACTTTCTGTATCACCCGTAGTGTTGATAGACTGTCTGAGAAGATTGTCACCGCTTATTTAACTGCTTTTTTTTTAGCTGTAGGGCAACTCGGAGTCCAGCTGCCTCTGCTGTGAACACTGAACTGTCGAGATGAACGGAGAAAGTCGCTGAAAATGTCCAGGAAGGGATTACAATTCCTATAGATGTTCGTCCCGGTACTTTTGATGCGTCTACCCCCACTAATAAAGATGAGGGCCATCGATGGTGGCAGTCGGCCAGAAATAGGGTTTTAAGCGCATTAGGTGGGAGCTCCGAGGTTGGAAAGGCAGTCCACCATTCCAAAAGCGGCAATTAAGTGACGTCCATACTGGTGGAGGAGGAACTGACGAAATGAGGTCGAGGAGTCGAATTCCTTCTTCCCTCGTCCAATTACCCGCGTAATACTCAAATGGTGCCTGATGCGTTGACCAGCGATAAAAGTGAAGATACTGTTAATGGCGAACTTGGGAAATAATGGAGACCAATTGCCCCATGTTATATGCAGGCGAATGGCATGTATACGGAAGCTGATGTCGAGAGGAAGTACTCCTGCTTCCGCTATGACTGTCAGCTCCTGGTTAGAACTGGCCCGTGCTTTAGTAATTTCACTGATTGGAAAGGGGTGTAAAAATAAAAATATGACGTCACTTCTGATATCCATACGGCCCTTTTCACGTAATAGTAATGCGTATATTAAGACTCAAAACATGAGAAAATTCAATTATAAAACATTAATAAATAATATTTAACATCAAAGTATTAAATAAATTAATTAAAAAATTAACTATAAATCAAGATGAATGTTCGAAGTTTTCATCATTTGCTACGATACGTGCATTGATTCTACAAATATTCAAAATTAATTCGAACATTCAATTTAGACATAATAATTGGAAATTATTGAACTTTTATCTAATAAACAAACTTTATTTATTATTATTATTATTATTATCAGTATTAATTGTTAAAAATAATTATTTATTATAATAAATAAATTTCTATTTAACTGCCTTTTTTAGCTGTAGGGCAACTCGGAGTCCAGCTGCCTCTGCTGTGAACACTGAACTGTCGAGATGAACGGAGAAAGTCGCTGAAAATGTCCAGGAAGGGATTACAATTCCTATAGATGTTCGTCCCGGTACTTTTGATGCGTCTACCCCCACTAATAAAGATGAGGGCCATCGATGGTGGCAGTCGGCCAGAAATAGGGTTTTAAGCGCATTAGGTGGGAGCTCCGAGGTTGGAAAGGCAGTCCACCATTCCAAAAGCGGCAATTAAGTGACGTCCATACTGGTGGAGGAGGAACTGACGAAATGAGGTCGAGGAGTCGAATTCCTTCTTCCCTCGTCCAATTACCCGCGTAATACTCAAATGGTGCCTGATGCGTTGACCAGCGATAAAAGTGAAGATACTGTTAATGGCGAACTTGGGAAATAATGGAGACCAACTGCCCCATGTTATATGCAGGCGAATGGCATGTATACGGAAGCTGATGTCGAGAGGAAGTACTCCTGCTTCCGCTAGGACTGTCAGCCCCTGGTTGGAACTGGCCCGTGCTTTAGTAATTTCACTGATTGGAAAGGGGTGTAAAAATAAAAATATGACGTCACTTCTGATATCCATACGGCCCTTTTCACGTAATAGTAATGCGTATATTAAGACTCAAAACATGAGAAAATTCAATTATAAAACATTAATAAATAATATTTAACATCAAAGTATTAAATAAATTAATTAAAAAATTAACTATAAATCAAGATGAATGTTCGAAGTTTTCATCATTTGCTACGATACGTGCATTGATTCTACAAATATTCAAAATTAATTCGAACATTCAATTTACACATAATAATTGGAAATTATTGAACTTTTATCTAATAAACAAACTTTATTTATTATTATTATTATTATTATCAGTATTAATTGTTAAAAATAATTATTTATTATAATAAATAAATTCCTATCAACTTATTACATAATTGTATTCATTTATAAAATGAAATTAAGGACAACCGACTTTACGTTTTCTAGCATTGTATAAAAACGGAAGTGACGTGGCATTTAAAAAATCCTGTTTTCACGGAAATGGGCCATTAATACGATTTTTTTCTTTCTAAATTTTCGATTTAGACTTTCGTCCTGAATCCGCAATTTGATATATGTTACGAATCATGAAAACACCATGTAGGTAGTTCGCCTATTTTAAATATTTCAGTTCAATCGTGCAGAAAGGATGATGTACAGGATTCTGTTTTTTGCAAACGTTTTGCAGACATCGCTCGACTGATTTGGATCAAATTTGTTACATACGCGTGGCATTTTTATTAACTTCATTTTCTTAAATGATTATCAACGATCGCTCAACAACGAAGGGCCAAAAATGTTAGTTTAATTTCATCTGGCTGCAAAACTGTGCCCATAACCTGTGCCAATCAAATTCAAAGAGTCGCTAATGTCATTCGGATGAAGTGTATTTAGACCAGCGGTTTCAAACTTACGATTTCACAGGCCGCATGTGATACGTGATATCTTTTTGTGATCCGCATATATTTATAAATATAACTGCAAGAATATATATATTATAGAAGATATTCAGAAAAAATCGTAGTTATTTTCACGAAATATTTTAAAATTACTAAACTTTAGTGTTTTTAATATATTGTATTGAAATTCAGTAAAGAATAATAAATTTGCAAATTAGAAGCGAAAGTTTTAAATGCTTTTTAGCCAGATTGTCCACTTTTTATGTCCACAGGATCCTGGATCAATATTTTATTCTATTTCTCCATTGCAAAGCGGTAGAGAAATACAAGCCCGTCATGGGCCGCCCACACTCGTGTTGGAGTAGGCCATCAGATGAAGGTTGGGGTTAAATGATCCTGGCCTGGATCATCCTGAAAAAACTTTGGGGATGTGGGACTCGGAATTCAAACCAGGGATCCTTCTAGCGATAAGCCAGCGCTCTATTACTCAGCCATTTACCTAACAAGGACCCGGAATCGGATCTGTTTTCTGTTCATTTATAAACTTTTCTGACCGCAGTGGAAACGTGCTGTGCTTCCATCCTTTGGATCTGATTCAATTCCCGGATCCCAAACCGCCAAAAGTTTTCAGGAAAGATCCGGAACTAGTTCATTCATTCCCATCTTCTATTTGACGGCTGACCTCTCCAGGAGTGTAGCCAGCTGATGTTGGACAATGGAATGCATCGTTGCTTAGTACGAGTTGGTACCATTCTGGAGGATGTGGGATCAAATCCGATCCCACACCTCTAGTTTTTCAGTAGGGATCCGCCCCCGACCCATTGAACCCCATCCCCCAACCATCTGGTAGAGCCCATCATGGCTGTTGGCCAACCTGTGATGGGCTCTATAAATGGCCGCCAGTTACAAAAAATCCCTCGTGCAATATGGTGGCTTAACCAACCTAACCTAATCGATTCTTAGTACTATTTGGAAGACAGCATAAAAGTACCGTAAATAAAGCCAAATAAATGGATCTTCCTATGGAAACCCCTGTAATCCATTTTTCATCTCCATAATTTGTTGACTTTCACTATGTGGTGTCAACCGAACTGTGACAAACCTCATTCCTACAAAATAAGACTTGGCATAGCCTTAAACTTTGTATTCAGGCAATGATTGAGAAATAGCTTGAATAAATCTATTTATGTTCGACATATGCTCGCCCCACATTAATAGCAGGCCTATACATTATTTCAATTTATATATATATATATCTGTGGGTCGGAGGTATAGGGCACTATGTCCATTTTTGGTCAAAATGAGATTATTGGCACAATCATAAGGGTTTCTCGTCCTCTACCCACAGGTATACAACACTATGTCCTACATCAATAATTGGTGGAGTTACGGTGCTTTTAAATAACACGTGTCCATAAGGGAGAACAACGTAAAACAACTTCAAACTGCTCTCCTGTAAAATGTAGTAAATGTGACATAGTGTCCGATACTTTCGACCCACAGATATATAAATGCACCAAACATGAAAAACAATATTGGCATGTCACGAAAACATATAATGATACCGAACATCATCCAAATGCTGTCAAACATTTGAATGAAAATTCAGCTATTTCATATATTGGTACAATAGAATAATTTAAATTCTTACAACTGTATTGGCTTTTTATGTATAAAATAATTATATCACATCATCATAATTGTATACACGTAGAAAGGCAAAAGATTGATAGGATTTTGTAGAAATGCAGAGTAATTCGGATCACTCGAAATAACTATCTATATCAGTGGTTCCCAACCTTTTTTGGCCATGATCCACCTAAGCATTTCTAAAATCTTAATGCCCCTCCTTTGACAAATAATTATTATTATTCAAAAAGTGAACTATAATTCACGTGGAGGAACCTTAAAAGGCCATTAACTTGGTTTAAACAAGCTTCCAAAGAACATGGCATTCATGAAAGAGAAAAATAAAAGAAGAAAATGACAGTTGAAGTAGTGAGGAAGAAATCACTAAGAAATTGTTTAAAAAATAATAAAAATATGACGTGATGTGAATAAACAGCAAATAAAGTTTTCAAATTCACTGTGTCCATTCTGATTTTAATTTTAAAAATGTGTGTGCCACAATATATATTTATATACTATATATGATCCCTAGAACCATAAGAAATGCAAAAAATTCACAGTTAATAACTCATTCCCCAATTGGTCCCCTTAAAAATCAAATTGCCTCTTTGTGGGGCGAGCGCCCCACATTGGGAACACTGATCTATATAAAATAAATGAAAAAATAATAAGTAAATGTGGATTGATTGGCATTAAATGTGAATATTATACATAAAACAGAGAATGGTTTCGTAATACGGTATTTTATATTCGAAAATAATTTTTATTTATCAAAATTAGACGGCAGCTGCAACAAATGTATTTAAAAGCTGATAAAGAGGTGTATAAAATTTATATATGAAACAATATTTCAATATCAATTTTTATTGCTTTCGCTAAAAATATTATATTTTTCTCGATGTTAGTTTTTTAAGAAAAGCGGTTATGCACATGTTCATTAGATAATTATCGATAGGTCTGTAAGAAAACGTGACTAACTCCAATAACCGATATAAAAGTGTTCCTACATAAAATTATATATATCTTGTAAACTTTATAAACTTGTAAATATCAAAAATATATTAATGAATTATTTTCAAACGACTCTTTGGGGAACGTGTTTCACGTATAACATAAATCACAAACTATACAAAATCCGATGTGATCCGAACATCGTTATACAAAAGTGTAAAAAGTGAGCTTATTTAATTGTTCTTTAAGTAAAATCTACGACCTTTTGGTGCAATTAATTAAATATTTACAGCAGTGAGTCAGAAGGTGTTTGTCCAGACCGTCCTGATCCACGTCTACTTCTCTAGTATAAATATCCATTCCGTACTGTCCCTCTTCTGGTAACGTGATGAAAAATGTCACAATGTCTTCGTCGTCGGTAGAATGCGTCACGTGTTTAGAAAGTTTCTTCTCTTCCATCCCGTTTTTGTGCAGAGTAGCCATGAAATCCGTTAGAGGTCTGGTCATCCTGAATTGCACCACTAATTCGCGGCCGGAGAATATCAGAGCATCTTCGTGTGTCAAAGGAATCATTCCGAACAACCTGGTGGCTTTAGTCGGACCCCATTCGCCACTGGCGCAGTCCGGAAGCGGAACCATGACAGTCTGAAGATCTTTGCAGACGATCTTGAACTTACAAACGCTCTTGAATTTCATGGGTTCGCCCGTCAAGTATTCTCTTGGTGTTACCGCATTGGCGAATATGTCTAGCAGCAAGGCACCACTACAAGGAGCGTGGACTCGAAAGGTGACGGTATTAGAAACGACAGACTGCATGACGAATCTCTTGAGGCTGACAGAATCGAAATTGTCGATGTCGCTATCGTAGAACTTCAAATTGTAGTGGAAAATGAGACTGGAAGCCATATTGGAAGGTATTCCTATCCTGACTGTGGCAGCACCCGTACTGTCCGTATGCAGAACCGCTTTAGTCTCTTCATCTGGGAAGTATAACCCGTATCTGAAGAAGAGAGACTACTGTCCGTATGCAGAACCGCTTTAGTCTCTTCATCTGGGAAGTATAACCCGTATCTGAAGAAGAGAGACCTAACGAATGGCAATTCTTCGAAATCGCGAAGAGTTATAGAATTTCTCAACAGTTGCCATTCCGGTTGCAACGGGAAGAATTCGTAGATGAATTCCTTGGGATCGGTCAGAAAGTAGTGATCGTCGTACTCGTATCTTAAACTGTCGGACTTTCCTTTGTTTCCAGGTTTGGGTATCTCTTTGGCATTGACCAGATGTCTGGCACCCCAATTGCACTGCACGAACCTCCAAGCACCCGCCACGTATACTGCATTCCAAGAGTTCCTGAAGCGATTATCTTCGAATCTGACACCTGGCTGATATCCCGCACTTTTGGAGTAACCTTTGATAACTACGCAATGCAGGCCCGCGTAACTGTCAAAAAATTATTATTATTATTA